>JACN01040040.1:0-34994 GCA_000787155.1 Scartelaos histophorus
TACAGTTGTGTGGAGTTTGGATCTCTCACTTTACTGATACACAAGGGAAGCTCACATGTCATAATAGGACACACTAGGTTTCTTGGCATGAAGCGATTTAAGTTACTGAGTGGTTTATTTCTTAATGATCTGCTCTATAACCTTCTCTCCCTCTTGTCCTCCTCAGATGTTTGGTCGTCTGGGCTCTGATGAGGTCTTCTCCGCTCTGGACCGGGTCTTGGAGCGGATCACCGACCTCCAGCAGATGGTCTCCACCTGGACCCAAGACCTGTCCGAAGACCAGGACCAGGATTCTAACCAGGACTCGAGCCCGGACCACAGCCCCGACTCCACAGACCTGATGCACCACATGGACCAGGAGCCAGAGGAGGAGCAGAGAACTGGAGAAGAACAGGATGAGAGACTGAACAGGTGAGGAAGACCACTTAAAGAGCTCATATCACGCTGTTTTCTGATCTGTTATAATGTTTCCTCATCAAAAACTTACCTTAAGTTGTGATTTGTTTCATTCCCACATGTTTAACACACAAACTCTGCACATTTAGGTTCTCGTCTTGAACAGTTCCACCTTGAGAAAACTTGAAAAAACACGTCAATTTTACATATTATTGGACCTTTAAATACATATGGCAGGTTTAAATTTTTGCATGTTTTGTGGTAAATATATATATATCATAATTTTACACCAGTTTAGTGACAGTTTGTGGAGAAAAGCTGAAAAAAGTCCAAAAATACAGGATTTCAGAAACATAATGCCCTATCCAACATTCAAAATTCAGGGACAATTTCCATGCAAGGAACACATTTTTCTGTCAGTTTTCATTCAACAAAATAAAAGTGTTACTAGTCTAATCATAGCTATTTTAGTGTAATGGGTCTAACCTGATATACACTTTAATTTCTACCATAGTAAATTATCCTTATTGCCTGTTCCATTATCAGGGGGTAAAATGCACTCAGTAAAATTGTCACAAGTAAAAGCACCGTCACTTCTAAATAATATTACTGAGTGTAAGAGCCGTCTGGATGCCAGTTTACACTATTGAGGATTACACTGTATATTACCACAGAACATCCAAAAGATAAATTCACAAATATTGAATCTGATTATTTCTAAAACTGAGGAGAACCCAAGAGAAGAGAAACAGAAATATGCTTTTTAATAATGTGTCATTTTTGATCTATGTTGTAATGTTACCTGGAGTTGTGTTTTATTTCATTCGTTTTGTTTAACACACAAACTCTGCATATTTACTGAGTTAGTCTCTCAAACAAAAATGCTCCACTGTGTTTTTAAACTTGATTTTCATTGGAATCATTTGTTTTCAGCCTGACATGTTTTCCTATTGTACTAAACCAAAGGTAAAAGTAGTTGTTAACTTGAAAACTACCACTGCATGACATCACAAGGTGGAAGAACACACCTTTAGAGATGTGTTTTTGAGGAGGTTACAACATTATAACACGGCTTAAAGCTCACAGGAGTCATTTTGTGTAATATAGCACATTTAAACTTCATTTTCATATTGACTGTTGTAATTTCATCTGAACCATAAATAAATAATCGACCTCGTCACTTGAGTAAATCAAAGTCAACCAGAGCGTTTCTCACGTCTCCTGACTCTTGTCCCATGTGCTGTGTTCTCCAGGGAGGACGGGCCCGGGTCCTGGTCTCCTGAGTGTGGTTCAGACCCGGGGGGAGTCCTGGGTCTGTCCTGGTCCAGACTGGCTCTGCTCCAGAAGCTGGCTCTGCTGCGCCTCACGGCTCTCATGGACAAGTACTCCCCCACCAGCCGACAGGGGTGGAGCTGGTCAGTGCACGGTCTTCTCTGCAAAAACTAACACAAAAAAACTAAACATATCTTTAAATCTATTTCATAAACCTACTGCTTAAACATCTAAAATCCACAATCAAACAGAGCTGCTAAACTGGGCAGAACCAGGAGGGCTGAAGGGAGAATGAGGAGAAAAGAGGTCTGGGGGTTTGTGGAACACTGTGATTGATCCAACAGGTCTCCACACTTCAAACTCCAAGGTCACTGAAGACAGGACACACTTAAATTAATTTCTTTTTGACGGGAAAGCTGCAGATTTACCTAATTTGCACTAAAACGACAGGGAAGAGTAGATAATGCTATTAAGAAGTATTAAAAAGTCATGAAAAATGTGGATTTAGTTTTTAGTTCCACTATAAAGGTGCATTTTGCAACTTTTCTGCCAAGTACTTTCTCTGTACAGATGCTATTGCTTTGCCTGAAATGTTCCACAGTAGGACATTAAATGCATCTATCTCCATGGAGAAGAGCAGGTGACTCCACAAGACTTAGTTCCAGGTCAGATCTGTAGAAGATTGCACGTTATTCGCCATTAATTGGGTAAATGCAAGATGGATAACTTTAATTTCATAGTAAAGAACATTTCAGACCAAGCAGTAACCATGGAGACAAGCTGATGTCAGATACCATACCAGAAAAGTTACATAGTGCACCTTTAATATTCAATAGCTGTAAAATGTATCTGACCCCCACCCGCAGAGAAGCAGCCCCAAAAAACTGTGACAAAAGTTCCAAAAACACAAATAAAACCTGCACTTTCCTTTCAAACGCAGTGTGGAATATACCATAAATATTAAACCTTCATATTTGTCGCGGCCCAGCATCTGCTACTCAAAATTCAGTCTATTACTACTTCTTTTGGCCCTTTCTCAAAGACAGCTCCTGCCGTGCTGTTTATAGAAAGCAGAAAATCCCATAATGCACCAGTCCTGAGAGAGGCCCCATGATGCATCAGTGCTCGGAGTGAACACAGATCTCCCATAATGCTCCGGTGTTTGGTGGTGGAACAGAGGAACGCACGCACAGTCAGAGTTTGTTTTGGATTTTTTCAGCGTCGGAGCACCTGGAAAATGAATTATGAATGAGCGGATGAAGGGTGAATATTTACTGCGCCGCTGTGGACATGAGGGCGTCTTCACCCACTGTTTACTCTGCTATTGTCTAACCGCGACTCGCAACACTCAAATGTCCACAAACTAATTATATAGCGAGTCTGGATGTAATGTTTGCAAAAGAAATACACAAATAAGACTGTAATTGCTGTTTAGAATGTGCACGTAGCTTTTTTTTTACCTTTTTTTCTAACCAAGAGTGGGAAAAAAATGTATTACAATGAATTTAATAAATCAAAAGTGACAATTTTACACAATTTGGTTTGTTATAATGGTGTTTCTTCACCAAAAACATACCTGGAGATGTTTTTTTGTCTCATTCCCACGTGTTTTAACCACAAATCCTGCATATTTAGAGTTAGAGACATCTCCATTCAGACTCTAGACGCCTTTACTACAATAATTTGGATCATTTCAGCCCTGGAATGACTAATCTTTACTGAACTAACAGTAAAATGGAGCTGAAAACAACTGCTTCATGGTGTTACAAGGGGGAATGGAGCATTTTGAGCTTTGGAGATGTAGACAAACTAACAATATGGGGTGTAAATGAAACAAAACACAAATCCATGTACGTTTTTGAGGAAGTAAAACATTATAACATGGCTAAAAACTCACAAGAGTCCATTTTGCACAATATAGGACTTTAAAATTGTTCAAAATTCTGACTTTTACGGCGCAAATCTAATGTTTCATGGGCGCTCTTTTGTCGCAAGTAATGTAACGGTTCGATAAATGTGTTTCAGGACGGTGCCCAAACCGCAGAGGAAGTCCAAAGGGTCGGAGGTGAAAGGTCGCAGGGTGTTTGGGGTCCCTCTGCTGGTGAACATGCAGCAGACTGGAGAACCGCTGCCCCCTAGTGTCCTGCGGGCCATGGTGTATCTGAGAAATGAGTGTGTGGATCAGGTAAAAATATTATGCACAAAAACAACTGGATAATGTAGTGTAATAATAATGAAAAATAATGACGTCAAACTGCTGCTTGTCTCCATGGCGATGCTTTTGCTTTGCTTAAAATGTCCCTTAGTGTGGCATTAGCATTAGCATTTATATATGCACAAAAAATACATTTATTTTCCTTGCAAGCGCGGTCACATCTCCATAGATCTGATCTGTAATTTGGTTTAAAACTGTGGAACATGCATAAAGCAGCAATATCTCAGTGGTACAATCGGCTTCTATAAAAGTTACGCAATGTATCTTTAACTTATGGCCTTAATATCTGAATTAAATACTTCTGACTGCATTTCCCATTGGAATATCAATATGAAAAAATATTCTGAAGATTTTTGTTAACATTTTTGTCCCTTTTTATCACTATTACTATATCTAAATTAAATCTGAGCTGCAATTAACAAAAACATGTTAGAAATTATGAGAACATACTGCAAAAAATACTCACTTAAAGGTACAAAGAGTCCATGTAGTAAATATTGATAATAATTGATAATAATTGTACCTGATGCTGTTGTCTGTCAGATGGGCGTGTTCCGTAAGTCCGGGCTGAAGTCCAGGATCCAGGCACTGAGGGACCAGATGGAGTCGGGTCCAGCCCAGGTCTCGTTCTCCGGCGTTTGTGCGTTTGACGTGGCCGACCTGATTAAGCAGTACCTCAGAGACCTGCCTGAACCCCTGCTCAGCTCCAAGCTCAACCACACCGTGCTGCACATTTACCAGTGTAAGGACCAGGACTGCGGGACTTTAGTCGATTTATTAGTGGTCAACTTACGCTCTTAAAACTTTATTTATCGTGTATAATTTTAGATAAAGTCTTCAAAAGGTGTTGATACTTTGTAGTGACGTCACACTGAGGGCGCTCTACGTGTATGTCTATGGTGGAATGTTCAGCAGTTTCCAAGGTTGTGCCCTGGTCAACACTTAAATTCAATATTTTGTTGTTTGTCGAGGAAATTATGACGCTCAAAAACTTGCAGCATTTGTGATTTGGTAATTGTGTCCATTCAAATTGCAATTTCGATTCGATTACAATTATTCTTGCAGCGCTCGTGGGAAGGATGAGGCATGTTAAAGAGAAACGCTATTAAAAGTAAAAGGTTTTATATAGAAATATGATATTATGTAGTGGTAGTTTTCGATTTAACAGCTTTATTTTTAGCTTTAGTTTAGTAGAAATGGGAACTTCAAGGCCTGAAATTATCCAGATGATTCTAGTGAATGCGTGTGGAGTTTAAAAACACAGTGGAGCACTTCCTGTATCGCCACAAGACACAGTAAATGCGTTTAGGTCAGTGTGACGAATGAATGAAAAAACAGTTAGGGAGCTTGGGACTATAATGTTATATAAGCAGGACATTTTTAACAGCACAAATCATTATCTCTGTTGCAGTTGCAGCTAAGTCAATTCTTTCTGGTCAGATTGTGTTAAAATATAGTGACGGAGCCTCAGACGGAGCAGTGCCGACAGTTATCGTCCACATTCCCTGGGGCTGTGATGCCATCAGCTGTAAAATATCAGTATACAACAGGAATCTGAAACGCAGAGCTGCATTAAATCACAGAAAAGTAAACTTAAGAAAACATTAAACAGCAGTTTTTCCAGATACATGGCCGTACCACTAAAGCCCATATGTCATCCATGTTACAACTGTCCCAAACCTGTTATTTTAGTGATTATCTAATCCAAACTTGTGCCTACAGACTTCCCTCAGGAGGTGCAGCTGGACGCCGTGCAGTCGGTCATCCTGCTGCTGCCGGACGAGCAGCGCGAGGCTCTGAGGACGCTGCTCTACTTCCTCTACGACGTCGTGTCCAGTTCAGACGAGAATCACATGACCCACACCAACATGGCCGTCTGTCTGGCCCCTTCCATGTTCCACCTCAGCCTGGGCCGCGGAGACAACCGAAACAGGTAATGCAAAAATGAGCTTTGTAGCTAAAATCTGACACATTTACATTTGTTTTATACTTATGTTCATTAATGTGCATTGTCCCTATCAAATAAATAAATAAATAAATAAATTCATATATTTTTTTAAATTAGCGAGGCATTGTTCTCAAACTGTGGTATACGCTGCAAATCTCTCTGGTCTGGCCAAGATTTTAAAACTTATATCAGGTTATTCATCTTGTTTTCAGATTTATTATCTACTTACTAGTTCTGAAACTGCTTAATACTAGAGGTAGAGGTCGTTTATTTTAAGATATCTTGTCAAGTACAATTATCTTGCTGCATGGACAGATAATTTCACTACTGTTAAGTCATTTTCTGAAGCGTTAATATCTTAATTTATATGAGTAAAAATGTGTTTAGTTACCGAATACTGGATACCTGCAATTAAATCAGGGCACAATATTCTGAACATTATTGCATTATATTTTTGTAATAGTTAAATATATGTTAAAGTTATACATGTGAAGATTTTTAGTATGTAAAAAAACAAAAAAAATAGATTTAGAGCATCAGTCCTGCAGAGTTTTGTTATAAACTATAAATGTGCATGAGCTCATCCAATAACTAAACACTAAATCTGTCCAAATTTGTAATGAATGAATGAAATAAATCAAGTGCAATATTTCCTTTGTGTGTTGTTCAGACCAGGCCAGAGGAAGGGCAGTCTGGGTCCGGACCAGAAGGACCTGAGTGAGAACCTGGCTGCGACTCAGGCTCTGGCCCACATGATCTCCGAGGCGCACAAACTCTTCCAGGTAAAACCACTGCCCGGGCGTCGTCCCAGTGCCCCGACAGTAATCGAAGAAAAAATGATGGTTGGATTTTTATAACCAGTGCTCCCATTTATACAACTTTTACAACCTTTGTCAAACTTCAATTTTCAAGTCTAGTTTTTGGCCTGGATCGCACATTTCCACGCCAGGTTGTCTTTTTAAACTTCATGGTGCATTTTGAGCTTTTTGCACATGTTTTTCCAATATGTTTTTAAGTACAAATGGCAAATAAACTAAAAAAATCTCACCTTAACATGGAATGTTGAATACCTGCCATTTTTGTAGTCCTTTAGTGGTGACCAGAGATCTTCTACATACTGAAAAAATCGTCTATAACTTCCTTGTAATTGATTAGAGTGCAATTAAATTTCTTTTTTTTGCTTCAGCTGCCCGTGTTCTGGTCCGGCTCCACCTGCACCGGTTCGGACTCTGAGGACGGGGTGTGGTCAGAATCACCTGGTTACCATGGAGACTGTGCTGAGGGGGAGGAGCTAAGCGAGTCCTGCCTGAAGCTCCAGAGAAGCACAGAGTCACTGCTGAAACTGAGCCAGGACCAGGACCAGGTCTGGACCAGTTTCACCACCCCAGATGGACTGCAGCTGGACTACAGGAAGGTAAATCTGCTGCAGGGTTTGATTAATGATGCATTAGGTCACTTTTCTTTTAAGCTTGTCCCCACAGACATGTTATTGCTTTACCTGTATCTATCATCTGTTTATTCAAAAACATAAATTCTTCCCCTCTCCACAAATCAGAAATCGATAAAACACAAATTCACCCTCCACCTGAAAAGTTCCATGGTGCCTCTTTAAACGCAGAAATTGATAAAAGAGCCATAACTATTTGTTACATGAAAATAAAACATCTCAAATAGAAGTAATAAATATGTTTAAATTGAGATGATGCAGATGTTTTGACCTGGTTTATGGTTAATATCTCTGTTATTACTGGATCTAAGGACATGAAACAAAAACTGGGACCAAAGTGTCGTCTGTAAATACAAATGAACTAAGTGAATATATTTATTTAGCTTCGAAAAGTCCAAGCGTTACTCAATCACAGAGATGTGATTTTTGCCAGCTGACTTAAAGGACTTTAAGTTCTTTAAGTTTATACTAGTTTGTGGATCCGATCCCGAAAATAGTTTTATTAGTTTTATTATGATCATTCTTTCATTCAAAAGCAGTGACTCGTCGAGCCGTCCATCTGAAATTCTGAAATTCTGACATTAAATTCTAAAATCTCCCTGGGGTTAAGGTTAACCCTGAGTCAAAATAAATCTCACATTTCAGGGTAAAATATTTCAGAGTTGTTTTTTAACACAAAAAGTGCTATTTTACCTATTTGAAAGTTCAATGGGGGTTCAAATTCTTCGACTTACAGTATTTGCCAGAGTTTATATAGTCGAAGTTAATATAACTTCCACAAGTGTTCATTTAACTTCCCTTAGTGTTGATTTGGCATCTCCCACCCACCACCTCAAACTCCTGCACGAGAAGACCAGTTTGAGCCAGTTTTGTTCATAATTTCATCTTAAATTATCTAAAATAATGTGCAAAAATAAAACACCTCTGTGTGTTGTTTAGCTAAATCTGGATAACCCTACAAAGTGCTGTTTACTCTTGATTTTGGGGTTAAACAGGAACTTTGGTCCAGTGTTACTAAATTAACATTTCCAAAAATGCTAAATTAACTTTAGAACAGATTGGGCTCATATAAACCCTGAGGGAATGTTCAAATTAATTCAGTGACAGTCAATTTTAACACTCCACTTGTTGCTGTGTAGTGCCCGGACCTCGGGCCCCTGCCCTTGTGGAGAGCCAGTCTGGAGCTGGAGGTCCCGCCCCCTGTGGTCCTGAGGAGGGTCCTTTCTGAGCGCGCTCACTTTGACCCACGTTTACAGCGAGACTCCAGGCTCCGCCCCCTTGGTCCGGACTCAGACCTGTACCAGTACCAGATTCAGAGCCAGGGACATGAGCTGGGGTCTGTAGCTCCCACTGTCTACAGCCTGCTCAGGTACACACACTGTACACTGCACTGAATACTACACTTACAGTTATAAGAAAAGTATGTAAAAGTATGGAATGCAGCAAACTGTTAGCTCAATTGATAAGACACTTTCTCACTGACCCAAAGGTCGCTAGTTTGATCGAAGCTCCCATTAGTGTATAACCTTGCGTTCTTCTTCTATCCTGCATTTACCCAATTAATGGCGTTCAAGCTCAGTAGTGCTGAAGGAGACAAAGAACTTGACTGTAAATCTAACTTTTCTAACTTTTTCTTGCAGATTGTGGCAGTCTGACCCGTCCTCTGGGCCTCTGTACGTGTCGTCTGTGTCCATCCCCCAACACGACGTCCCAAAGACCATCCATGTTCACTGCTGCATGTATCTGCTGGAGCCCATAGGCGACAAGAAGACCAGGCTCACCCACCTGTGCAGCACCGAGTACAGGTACCACACTCCACCACACTAGTGTTGCCAGATACTAGATACTACAATCTCTCAATTTCGATACTAAGGAATAGACTTGATACTCAACACCAACACTCACCACACATACTCAAATGTCTTAGTTTTGATACTAAGGAATAGACTTGATACTCAACACCAATTCTGATACCCCGACCATAATAAATCATTCTTTATTTAGACAATAGAATGTGATTTTCAACATTAAATAAATTGTTATCTGTGTGATTCTACAAGCTATTCAGAAAAAGGTTAATTTTTGTCCTATGAATGTGACTTTTTAAATAAATGAGTATCTAGTTTCAATAGTTTTACCATTGATTCTCTGATTTTCAATACACACATCCAGATTACCAGATTAAAAGTGTGTCAAGGCCCTTTCAAAATAAAAGAACAGATGACTTCTTCCTCACTTTCTTGATCAACTCACTGTTTTTGTGTCTCCTCCAGGGGGCGATCTCTGGACTGGCACGTCAAAGTGAGTGGACACCTTTTGGCCAACGAACTCTTGTCAATACGAGACTCCTTCGAACAATAAATCCACGACGAAAATCTGTGAACCTGGAAACGACACGTATCCCATAATCCTTTGCTGTGATGTACTTGATCATCCTATAAACCACAGAATCAGCATAGTCACCCCTGTTTAATATGAAGCAGATCATGGAAACGTTTCATTTCAGTTTAATTTTGCGTCTGAATCTGTTGCTTTTCTTACACTTCGCTCCAAAACTCGATTCCAAAAGTTTTAAAGACGACCTATTGTGCTTGTTTCTGCTCTGTAGCTATAAAATATGACACCCGTGCATCATTACGTTATAATTTGCACGTTTTAAATCGCAATATTCATCTTCAGAACGACTTAATAAAAGAAATACGCCCATTAACTTCCACATTAGAAAACTACGGCGCCCAGTGGGAGCGATTTCACCGTAAAACTCATCGGCGGAGATAATAGCGCCTCTGATGTATAGTTTTTGCAGATTTTTTTGATTCGTACCAAAATTATTAAGCAGCGCCGCCGAATCCTACGCGTAAAATCGGGAAAATGAAGTAAATACAGAGCGGTGGGCACGTGCCGACGGCGGTGATAAAGGGTAAACGAGGAGGGGAAACGGCTATAACGTGGTTAAAAGTCGATTTTGCATAATAGGTCTGCTTTAAGCTACCAATATCTAATCAAGTTGCTCATCTGGTTCAATTTCCTTCTTTATTACATCCAAAGTAGAACGATTACAACAGTGGAGATTGCTCATGATAAAAAGACATATTTGGTGTAGTTTTGAAGCACATTTCCTACACTAAAACATATCAACATAACTTAAAACTAACAAAAACGCTCTTCAAATTAAGCTATATTGTATATGTAATGTAAAGTCATAGGAAAATTCACAAAAAGAAGAATCAAATATATGTTTTTTAATTGGCTTTGCTGTCGATTACCAAAATGAAACCATGATCATGTATATTTTGTACATAAAGTCTGTAAAAACACTAAATATTTCTGAATGTAAATGTGTGGAAACGTCTGATTATTTGCGCTCCAAGAGGATTTATTAAAGGTTTTGCTGATCCTAAATGAAACGTTTCTTCCTGTGAAAATAACACCTGTAATGTGTAATGTCGCCGGCGGATTAAGGACGGATTTGGAACGTAGAGATTATGTAGATCTGAAAACTGGCATCATGTTGTTTTCCTCCCGTCGCCGTCCCACTTAGAGAAGTGAACGGGCGGAAAGGAGCCGCAGGGAGTTGGTGTTCACGCCTCACAGCGAGAAGGTGACGGGTTTGACTCCTGCATAAATCCTGCAGAATTGTATAATCCTGAACCATCAGCAAAAAACGAAGATTTGAAGAAGCGTCACTTTATTATAAATGTAAAGAACGGCCAAGGTCTCTCATAGTTCGATGCCTTTTGGAAAAATAATACGTAATTTTGGGGTTAACTCTCGAAGCAGCGAGGTTTCGGGTTCAACTCCCAGTCTCCTCCTTTGAGTTTGAATGTTTCTGGACAGATCGTAACAGAATTTGTCCCCTGATCCGAACGTTGTCAGTTCAGAGTCCACTGAGCCACAGGTTGGAGGTGCGATTCCCGCTCTCACAGATGAATACTGTTGTTGTGTCCTTGGCAAGACACTTAATCAGCCCCAGTGTTTGCGCACACAGGTGTATGAGTGTGTGTTAGTTTGGTCTGGGCATCATTCTGGTTTCCTCCATCAATCCAAAACTTGCACAATAGTTAAAATCTTCCAGCTAAATTAGTCCGGACCAAGACTAGATCCAGATCTGGAGATGGTCCGAGCAGGTTTCCCCGGAGCAACGATGAAAAACGTGTCAAATAGAGCAGATTTGCCCATGAGGACAATACAGTGCACCTCCACAATACCAGACATCATTTCATACACCGTCCACTTTTCAGCACTCGCTCTGACTTTCCCATAACCTTCTCCAACTTTAGTGGCTGGATTAAGCTGGTTAGAGGTGGTGATAAAGATGTCCGCTGCTGAGTTTGGCTAAATTGTCCAAACTGTCGCCCGTTCGCCTCCCTCCTGCACGGGGGCTCCTCCAGGGGGACATTGAATCTCCTCTAAAAATCGATGAAATCTGGGCTCAGAGCCACTCCTCCCTCAGTCTGGAGAGAGACCACCCTGGAGCTGATCCTGGACCAGATCTGGGGCCGTGATACCACGAGGAGAAACAGCAGCACAAGTCCATTTAAGTTTGGAGTTCACTAACCAGCACTGACTTATGCCCTGTTTCACTTCAGGGTTAAAGATTAGAAATAGAGTACAGAACGAAGAAGAGAGAGAACAAACTTTTAGAATCAAGTTTGAAGATTAAAGAAGGACATCTTTCAAACTACTGTAAGTTAGATGTAGTTGGGAAACTTTCTTTACAGAACACACACTATGTAACCGGCCCAGATAATGTGTCACTCTGAAGTGAGTCTGAACGACTCTGACTGTGCGACTGTGTGAATGTGACTGTCCCAGCCTCCCAGCAGCAAAAAGAGATGAAACATCAAACTTTTGTTACTTTCAGGTAAGTTTTTATCTATTTACCACTTTACACAGACGTATGTCACAAAGATGCTTTACAGACATTATCCACTCACTCCACACTCACACTCAGAGGTGATGAGACACTAATGTAGCCACAGCTGCCCTGGGGCAGACTGACAGAAGCACAGCTCCAATCTGAGCCACTGGCCCTCTGAGTCACTGGCCCCTGCGACCTCCATCACTCACACCACCTTCATATAAGGCAATGTGGGCGAAGTGCGTTGCCTTCTGTGTGTGGCGCCCCCTGTGGGGTTCAGACCAGGTCGGGTCTTGATTCTCTCTGAGATCTGACAGGATCAGGCTCATGTGGCCACTTAAGTCTTTATATACAGGGAAGATGTCTGCACTTTATTTGTTTTTCACAAACAGTCTGTCCTGACTCTAAAACAGACTGAAGAGCTTCTGTCTGCGTCATCATGTCTGTTTTCGTTCACCTGAGCACTTCACCTTTGGCTTCACTCAAACCTCAGCGCCGCCACATCACTGGTGCAGCTGATTAAACGCACACGTCAGGATGGTTCTGACGACTTTGTGAACTCACAGACTTCATATTTCCTAACTTAAATCACACATTTTGAAGGTGAATTAGTGAATTTTTAGGTATTAGAGCTTCTGCTGTCAGTAACTTTTTAGCCAAAAATGACAAAAGTAAAAGAATGTTGTATAAAACATTTACTGCATATTTACATCTCCACAAACTTGACTCTTATTTAGTCTTGAAAAAGTTGCACACTGTACCTTCTAAATAGCTCTTACTTTATTACATCTTTGCCTTCGGTGTGTCTCGCTCTCTTTCTGCAGTGTTGTCTCCATCGTTCAGCATCTTGTCGTGGGAGGAAAGGAAACAAATAAATTAGATTTTATTGTAAGACAGGACTGTAAGACTTTCTGCATTGCACTCACTTTGTTTAAAAGTGAAAAAGATTTTTTTTGACACATTTATTGTCTCAAGAAAGTTGGATTAAGGTAAACAAACTTGTCACAAATAAATCACATTTTTACATTTTGGTGATTTTGCAAATTCACCGTTTTCACTTATTTTTTTCAAATCTCATTTAATGTTTTGTCAAGCAACGCAGCTTTTTCAAATGAGATTATGCAGTTTTAAAGGGCTTATATTACATTATTTTATCATTTAACGTACCTGGAGTTGCTTTTGTTTCATATTTAACGCAAACAGGAAACACTCCACCACCTTGTGATGTCACGGTGTAATACAGGAAGTGCTCCACTGTGTTTTTAAACTCCATACACCTTTACTAGAATCATTTGGATGATTTTAGCCCTGAAATTACTCATCTCTATTGAACAAAAGTAGCTGTTAACTCACTAACTACTGTTCTGTGACATAATAATAAATAATAAAGGATTGGTCAAACATTTGTGAATGAAACAAAACATTATAACACAACTTAAAGCTCACAAGAGTCAGTTTTGCGATATTTAGCACATTTAAATATTTGTCTACATCCAAAATGAAAGTGAAAGTGGAACGTAAAACGTGAATCGTGGTGTAAGTTCTGTTGCATTTCTCATGGATTCATATTTCTTTATGTCATCCCATAGTTTTATTGCAGTTCTTCATAACACAACTTATTACTAACTTATTCATATTTCTTAAGTCATCCCATAGTTTTATTGCAGTTCTTCATTTTTCAGGATCCCGGCCGATACTCGATCCCAGTATCGTGAATTTCTGGTCTGAACTCAAAACTTGGAGGCTGCATTTGAACATTTTCCACGTGTCCCGTTTTGTAAACCATTTAAATTTGTGGATTGAACTAAGTCTGTATTCTCTGAGGCATTAACCATCTGTGAGGATTTAGGTTTTGGAAAATATGTCTGTCACAACTTAAACCAGCTCCAGGAGGGACGGAGGGAGAAAGACTCATTTGAAATATGGACAGTATTTTTGTATCTGTGGGTTTGCATGGACGGTTTCTTGGTTTTCTGGCTAAATAAGGATGAATGGAGCAGTTGTTTTTTTTTACTTACAGACTTACCCTGCTTCTTCCATCACACTTTTAGAGCATTTAGTGGCGTAATTTTGAAGGAATTTACCCAAAACTGTTCACAATAGACATTTAAAGGACCTATATTACTCAAAACTGACTTAAAATTGGCTTAAATATGTAGAAAAAGTGTGTTAAACATATGTAAATGAAACAAAACACAACTCCGGGTTTGTTTTTGATGAGGAAACAACATATAACAAAGGTCAGAAAACAATATGGGGTTTTTAACATTACATTAGAGGACAACAGGAAGATTTATGACCCTTAAGGTTTTGGATTTACCTAAATCTCACATGGTCAAAGTCACCCACATGCACGTCTTTAATATTTATTTTGTTCTTTACTCAATGATACGGTTTTGATGAGGAAACTACATATAACAAAGATCAGAAAACAATATGAGGTTTTTAACATTACACTAGAGGACAACAGGAAGATTTATGCTTATCCGACAACCGAGTGACCCTTAAGGCATTTTGATTTTGTTCTTTACTCAATGACATGGTGAAAAATACAACAAAAAAAGAAAGACAATAGCTCATCACGTCCTGGGCAACTGATTTGGTAAAACAGAATTAACAGAAAGTACATTGTGCAATGCTTCCCCCAAGTGGCTACAATCTATCATTACAAACAATTCTTTGCATTGCAGTTGTTAATTAAATTGTCTTAGTAATGTAAGATTTAGTACATGTTTTCTTTCTTTGTCATCCTTGCAGCAGATCATCTCTCAGTGATTTCTAGACTTTCTGAAACACAAACACACAAACAGGAATTCATTCAAAGACAAAATTAAACAAAAAGTAAATACAATCACACAGATGACACTAAGGGTGGGAAAATGAAAATCTAATGAAAAATGCAAAACATTGATGATTTTGGTAAGTTTCAGACTTAAAAAACTTTCAACTTAACTGAATAATGCATTTTCACATGTCACAGTGCAGTAAAAAAGAGGATTACAGTGACTAGTTGGTTTAATGGGTGTGACTTGCCCTTTGTGGCTGCAGGTTTTATTACCTCAGTCATGTTCTTCACAGATGAAAAGTTCAACTTGAACTGGGCTCCGACAGTTCAGCCTCCTCACTGTCTGCAGTACTGGAGTGTGTAGTGTACTGTAGTGTGTACTGTTGTGTGTAGTGTAGTGTAGTGTGTAGTGTGTAGTGTATTGTAGTGTGTACTGTACTGTAGTGTGTAGTGTACTGTAGTGTAGGGTAGTTTAGTGTAGTGTATTGTACTGTATTGTAGGGTAGGGTAGTGTAGTGTGTATTGTGTAGTGTACTGTATTTTAGGGTAGGGTAGGGTAGTGTGTAGTGTGTAGTGTATTGTACTGTAGGGTAGGGTAGTGTGTAGTGTAGTGTGTCAGCAGGAGTGTAGTGGACACACAACATGCCTTTGACTTGCAAAGCAGCTTCAATCATTGAATAGTTATGGGTTACCATGTTTATGTAGTAGTAGTAGTAGTAGTAGTAGTAGTAGTAGTAGTAGTAGTAGTAGTGTTTAGTAATGTGAGAAAAAAACAGCACATTTCTTGTTCTGAGATGTCCTTTGTAATACATGTTTTGGCCACAAGAGGGCGTTACACCCCAGGAAATTACAAGAAAGGTCATGTTCTTATGTTCTTATTTCCTCTTTAGATGAACAATGTTCCCAGTGTTTGGCACAAAGAATGAAAGTCCTGCTGTGTGGCAATAGTTTATTTCCTCTGGTGTAATTTCAAATCTTCTTCGCTTACAAAAACTAAAAAGCTTAATATTTGTAATGCCTTTGTAATTCACCAGAGGGCACCAAAGTTGGACAGACACAGAGGACAGACTGGACAAAGCAGAATCAGAAGAACAACAAGACAAATTACAGGTCAGATCTGTGCAGATGCAGAATATGTCAAATCAAGACTATCGCTGTAAGTTTTGACATTTATTTGTATTTTACAGTTATTTTTGTACATACATATTCATGTTTTTAGAAATCTATCTCCAGTTGATCTGATAAATGTTAATTTAAGCTTGAAGTAAGCCAAGTAAACTGTACTGCACTTAAACCATTTTTTGGATCCTCACCCAAGTTTGACAACCCCATAAGTTAAATTCTGCTGGCACTTCACAGAAAACTGCTTCACAGTGAAGAAAGTGCTGTAGACCCGCTCTGTGCTGTAGGTCTGCTGCATGCTGGTACAAGAGTGGACATGCTGTTGTGGACATGCTGTTGTGCACAGGCCGCATGCTGGGAGTGTGTTTGTGATGCGCTGTGCAGTGTCCATGGGCTCCAGGCGAGCAGTACAGGTACAAGTTTTCTGCCAATGGCAGTGGCCATAATGTAATATAAGCACATCAGTGTCAAGACCAGTCTAAGCAGGGACTCCCAGACTTCCTTCACTCCGGCCACTTTCTCCAGCTCCTCAGGGGAACCCCGAGGTGTTCCCAGGCCAGCCGGGAGACATAGTCCCTCCACCTTGTCCTGGGTCTTCCCTGGGGCTTTCTCCAGGTGGGACATGCCCGGAACACCTCCTGAGGGAGGCGCACAGGAGGCATTCGGACCAGATGCCCGAGCCACCTCAGCTGACTCCTCTCGACGTGGAGGAGCAGTGGCTCTACTCCGAGCTCCTCTCGCGTGACTGAGCTCCTCGCCCTATCTCTAAGGGAGCGCCCAGCCACCCTGCGGAGGAAACTCATTGGGTCTTCCCCGGGGCCTCCTCCCAGTGGGACATGCCCGGAACACCTCCCGAGGGAGGCGCCCAAGAGGCATCCGGACCAGATGCCCGAGCCACCTCAGCTGACTCCTCTCGGCGTGAAGGAGCAGCGGCTCTACTCCGAGCTCCTCCCGTGTGACTGAGCTCCTCACCCTATCTCTAAGGGAGCGCCCAGCCACCCTGCGGAGGAAACTCATTTCGGTCACTACCCAGAGCTCATGACCATAGGTGAGAGTAGGAACGTAGACTGACCGGTAAATCGAGAGCTTTGCCTTTGGGCTCAGCTCCCTCTTCACCACAACGGTCCAATACAGCGACCGCATCACTGCCGACGCTGCACAGATCCGCCTGTCAATCTCACGCTCCGTCCTCCCCTCACTGTGAACAAGACCCTGAGATACTTGAACTGCTCCACTTGAGGCAGGGACGGTTTACTGGCTTACGCTTACAGATAACAGAGAACAGAAGGGAAAAAATAAATAAATCCCCAGCAGGTCTAAGAAGGCACTAAAATAACTTAAAATCCTTTTTTTTCTCCACACATTCATGTGTTTTTATTTATTTATTTTTATGGGAACAGAGCTAGTTTTATGTGACATGTTTTTGTGTGTTCCCTGTTCATACGTTTCTCCTGCTTGAGCCCCCCACCTCCACCTCCTCCCCCCTCACTGCTCCTGTGAACATGCTCCATAATGAATGCACTGTGGGAGGGAGGGAGGAGGGAGGGGGTGAAGAGGCGATGGAGAGAGAGAAGACGAGCAGCAAGGGAGGAGGGAGGAGGGAGGGGCCCTTGCCACTGTGGCGTCAGCACAGATCAGCACTGCGCATGTCTGCAGAGAGAGAGAGACTGACTGACTATTGATTGGGAGGAAGGAAAAACACATCGGGCTGAGTGAGGACATAGGCTGGGCTGTGTACATTTATATGGGATACAGGGAGACACAACGGGGCTGCCATCTTTCCTTGGGACAAATCTTCACCTGGAATGAGTCCACGTAACACGGGTTGAACAGATCTGAAATCGTGTAGTAAAGGTAAAGGCTTTTGGGTCTTCTGGGGCTGCATTTCTCATCCTTGCCTTCTGTAACCATGGTTTCTCCATCTCCTTCCTAGCATCTCCGCTCCTCCCCCACCCACCATGACATGTACTTGCATCAATTACCGCTTTTGTCTGGTATAGAGGAATAAATTAGGTACTTTGAACATTTGGTTATGATTTCTGAGGGAGACTAGCTGGTGTGTGATGGGTAAAATGACTAAAAAATGTCTTTATATTGTATTGTCTATAACTAGCCATTTCTAGGCCCGTGCTATCAGTGGGATTCATATTAGCTTTTTAACACCTCTATGATGTCAACCAGGTTATATTAGCCTGAGCCCCATAATGGCACAGTATATTGTAAGAGGAGCTACAAACTATTAGCATTATAGTGGATTTGTACGTAAAAACGAATACAGGTTAAAATTTGTCATAAAATTTGAATTGGATTTTAAAAAAAATTTAAATTTTTAGGCTTGAAAATGATTTATTAAAAATGTCACATGTCAGGGATGATTGACTGTTAAGTAATCTATGTCTTCATCAAATTTTATAAGTATTCAGAAATGTCCATAGCAAAAACTTATTGATCAGCAATGGCCTTGGACATTTTTATAACTTGTTAATTCCTATGGCCACAAACCTAATTTTTCACCATTCTGAAACCCAAAAAATCAAAATGTATCAAAAACTAAAGCCATTTTTTTATGAAGCAGCACATAATATGATTTCTATGCAATTTAAATATAAATATTCTTCACCCTTTTTAATTTAAATGTATGTCAAATGTACATAAATGTATTTTCACACTAAAAATCACACTAAAATCACACAAAAATCGAATTATTTGATTTGAATCTGTGAGTGAGGTTATAATATGATACATTTATATATTCATTTATATAATCATTGGTGTCAGCTTCTTGTTATAGCAATATTTTGAGGATTTTTTACCATTCAAAACATATTATATTATATTTTGTGTTGTATTCTATTGTTTATCGCTATAGCAACTGTCCTAATTTCTCACCATTCAGAAAACCCCAGGCTGATGCTGATTCCCCCAGTGCTAATCTCATTGAGCTTCTTCTATTGAACTGGCCTCTGTAAGAGCGTCCACCCTCCCCCAGTGCACCTGAGTCGACCCTCTCAAGGTCAGCTTAAAAAGACACCACGGATTTCAATAGCACAGTTCATTTGTCCTTGTGCCTTTTTGCAAGAACACTCCATCAAGCACTTTTAGCATTGATTTAGCTGCAAATGTGCATTAGCAAAATGAAATCTGGATGTGCCAAATTTCCAAGTGTAACGTTACTCAGCTTTTTCAAGTCGTCAGAATGGGCAGAATTTGTCACTTAAGTTTTTACCCAATAATTGGACAGTCACTGGTTCAAAACTCCCCATTTTAAGTGTGTAAGTTTAGTTTCTTCAAGCTGTCAGAAGTGTTGGAGTGACAGAATTGCAACGTCCGCCCACTTATGATGTTTGTGGTTTGAGCTCTTGCCTGAACAGCCCAGTCTCTTCTACATTTAGTTTGAATCCAGAATGGTCTCGAATCGAACCAAAGGGCGAGAAAAACCTTGAGAAGGTCCAACTACAGCTGCTAATTTGCACCACGTGTCTCTCAAATGCAGAAGACATCGCCTCTCCAAAATTCTCATAACATTTAAAACACAATATGCAGCTTCTTAAACCTGAAATACCTGTGATAAGTAATAGTTTGGTGCTTCGATTGTTGTTTCTTAGTTCTTTGTTGGACATGACAACCATCCTGTTTGATCATGCTTCTCTTTCTTTGCCGTAAAAAGAAACAAAAATGGCTATAAGATTTTTTTTACATTATATTTGTATAACACAGACTCTGCTGTCAACTGTGCTCTAGTTTTATAAGTTTTCAGAATGGAAATACTTGGTTGTATTGATTTAATGGATCAGCTACAATCCACAGACAGCACTGGGCACAGAGAAGTGATGGTGAAGGCAGAGAGGTTATGTATCTGCAGATGAGTGTGAGGAGGAAAGGGCCTGTACAAGCTTGTTTTAAATGAACTCCCATGAGGACACAGCAGATCTAACAGCAGTAAATAAGGCAGGTTTAGTGGAATTACAATTGTACATGACTTTTATTTTACCTTTAGTTAACTAAGAAGTCCCATTGAAATTTAGGTTAGAGTTGGAGCCAAAACAATCAATATAAAACTGTGAAATCACAAAATATCACATTGTAAATCCATTTGCATCTGTTAGACATGCACATGTCTCAGTCACCACAACTTACAATGTCATTAAACTTATCAGATATAATTTTTCAAAAGACAGATTGTATCAAAATGTAGCAGTGGCAATAAAATTATATGAACATTTAGATTATTGCTCAGGAAATTACATGTGAACATCTGATCAAGCCCAGTCCCTCTGGACTCAGACGGGCTGAGCCTGGATGGGACTTGGGGGAGACTTCTGGGAAAACCAGGCGCCATTCTGGGCCAGGAGTGGCTCTATAATGCAGACTGTTGCTGTTTCCTCAGGCAAGACACTTCACTTGCTTTGCCTAGCATGAAAATGTTCTTGGCAGCCTTGCTTCTGTCAGTCTGTCCCAGGGCAGCTGTGGCTACAATAGGAGATTTACATCATCAAGTATGAGATAAACCAGTGACACACAGACGTGTGGTGTGTCCATGTTTAACGTCTGGAGCAGGTGAACTGAGGACATGTTTCCTTCTCAGGGAATAGGAGAGATTTACATTTTAACCTTAGGTAACCTAAGTGTAACTCATTTGTGCTGCAGTAAATAAGCCCTAAAGATATCAAGTGCAAAAGTGAAAACCAACACAAAAAGATTTATGTTGAATGTTTGTTTGGATTTCCTGCTCACATGGTTGGGCTTGATTGTTCTCATGTACTTTATAAAATACAGTTTGGAGTATGGACATGTCGGACACTTGTTCATCAGACCAAAACGCAAATCAACTTTGGGTGAGGCTCCTGATCCTGGCAGGGGTCTCAAATAATTGCTTTTTTTCCTGAGCATAAAAACAGATGGGCACATTTGAGCTGTGAGGTATGAACAGGTTGTTCACTCATTTATTGTGAATAGATCGCGTTTACGCACAAGCCAGTGTTTCAATATTGTAATACTGGCTGATGTAATAACCAAATATATCATAATTACACCAATGTTCTTCTTTTGATATTAATTTTAAAAATAGTTTTTATGAAAAAAGATTTTATGTATTATTTTTATGCCTTGACTTGATCTAGTAAATTGCAGCTTTGCATTTTTAGTTTCAATAAATTAATAAAAAAGTATCAATTAAAATAATGCCCCAGTATCAGTATCACAAATCACTTGACTTTTTTATTTCCGTTTTATAATGAGTGTTTATTAGGACGGCTTAATCAGATAATCAGAATCATTATTTGAATGGATTTAATTTGCAAATCACAAAGGTTCCAGTTTTCCTCTGCAAACAACAAAATACAAAACAAAATATATAAATGTGACGTATCTGATTGTATTTGACAGTGTTCATGGCTCTATGTTCATGGGTGTATGGTCATGGCTCTATGTTCATGGGTGTATGGTCATGGGTGTATGTTCATGGGTGTATGGTCATGGGTGTATGTTCATGGGTGTATGGTCATGGGTGTATGTTCATGGGTGTTTTCCCAGCACAGGTCCTGCAGCTCCACTGGGACCCGGGCCCCGTCTGGCTCATAAAACTGTCTCTGCTTTGTCTCCTGATAACAACAAGGTTCATTAGCATAAAGTCTGGTTTTGGCACAAAGAACCTGAAGGAAGTGGAGATTTGGATTTCATTATACAAGCATTACACTAGATAATATTTCATTACTCTAAATAAAATTTATTCCAACAAATTTAAAAAACAAAGTCTGGCACAGGCTGTTTAAGCATAAAAGTGCTGTTAGCTCGCCAAGTTTTTAGCCAGTATTTTTAGCTTATTAGCTGCTATTAATGTGCAATGTGTTATAATGAGCAATGGCTGTGCCAGCAAGTAATAATCGCTGAGTTAGGAGCAGAAGTCTAAATTTGGTTCAATAATCTAGCTATTTTTCAAAAATAAAACACACTGATGAAAACCGACTTGATGTGGTGAGATGAGAGCTTCAAACAACAAAATCCTTGGCACGTCCAGTGATTGTTACATAAAAGACGACGTTTCAAGGTTGTTCAGACTTAATTTAAATTTGGAAATCTCCACAGCCATTTAATTTGGCCCTAAGAGTTTTTTTAAGAAAACTTTTAGTGAAGATTAGTGAAGTTAAAATTACAACAGAGTCCTGGGTTTGAACCAAAAACGTCTTTTTGTCAGGTTTAGGGTGCGGCCATAATATCATTTTTTTTTCTCATGTTTTGACCTGTTTTATTTTTCATGGCAAGTTTGAACTTTCTACTTAGACTTTACATCTAGAAATCCATATAATGATTTCTGTATATTATATTGTATTATTAAATAGATACAAAGGATAACAGGTCGACTTGTAACAGTTTAAAACTAGTTAATTACTGATCTTTATTACTAAACACCACTAAACAGTTACTTCAAAGTGTGTTGTTATCCCTCCAGGTGCCAGCAGGGGTCGCCATGGAAGCCCCTCTCGTCTGCCTGGATGAGGAGTTCGAGGACCTGCGTCCATGTCGCATGGACTCCCCAGAACACTCCACCCACTCCACCCACTCCACCTACTCCACCTCCTCCACCGTGGCCCTGGTGCCCATCACCCGGGAGGACTTCTCCGAGCTGGACAACTTCTCCGAGATGATGAGCTTCAAGTCCATGGAGGACCTGGTCAACGAGTTTGACGAGAAGCTCAACGTGTGTTTCCACAACTACAACACCAAGACAGAAGGTCTGGCCCCCATAAGGAACCACAGCCACAGCCAGGAGGACGAGGAGCGACTGCAGGACGAAGAGTGAGTACTGCTCATGTGACTGGACGGGATCATTATATCCGTCATGTGTGTGTCATTAGTGATGCAGTGTTTGATCAGAAGAGGCTCGATTCACACTTACGTCACAAACCAGGAAGACGTTTGGAAAGATGTGATGACAGTTTCCAGTAGACTCTGTTCGAGGTAGTAAATCCAGGAAAAGAAATTAGAAAATGTCCCAGCGTTCTTCATCTACATCTCTTTGTTTTCACTTATGTTCGACTAATCAACAATTACAACTTTCCAGCGAGGTAGTAAATCCAGGAAAAGAAATGAGAAAATGTAATGTTCTTTGTAGTGTTCAAATATGTTCAACTAATCAACAATTACAACCACACCTCAGTTTTCATCATTTCTCTACTTCCGCACAACTCCAAACACACTGAGTCCATGTGATTAGAAGAGACGAGGACGCCAAATTCAAGATTACAAACAGCACATACTGTACGTCTGCAGCCTTCATTTTACCACTGGTCACATTTACTTCAGTGGGTTTTATCACAGTCGTAGCTGAGCCCAGTGTCACGAACTACACTAAAGTTGTCATCACACGTTTCCAGACGTCTTCCTGGTTTGTGACATTAGCGTGGTTAGAGTCTATAACAGTGACTCTAAGGCTACGTTCAGCCTGAAGTGATTTTTTTCCAATGCGACCCAGGTCACTTGGATATGTGCTTCTAAAACCGATACATATCCAATCTTTTGACATGCAACTTCAGTCTGAACAGCCAAGTCACATTCATCCGACCTACATGTTTTCAAATATGCACAAACGCTCTTCTTGTCTCACGAAAATTGTGTTTGAACTCTGTGTCGGTGAAGCAGCGAAGCACAAACAAATCCCACCGCTCTCGGCTGCTCCCTCACGTGTTCCTTTCTACGGACGTTGCCCCACAAAACGCCAAAAACGACCGAAAACCTCGTCCAATCTCCTCCTTTAAAAAATAAGCTGCACATGTTTTTGCTCCGGTTCGACATCCGCTTAAAAATTGCCATATACTCACTGCAGGGTCCATGTTTAGGCTACGTCTGTCCTCTGATGCTCACGCAGGACAGTTTTGGGGCGTTTAAAGTCCACACTGATGACATACAAGTCGCATTTAATTGGAAATGTGAACGACCTCGCCAAAAAATATCCCAAAAAAATCTGAACTGAGCAATAAACCCTGCAAAAATCGTGGTTTTTTATCAACGAAAATGGAGCTCGACAGTGACTTCCTGCTCTAGTTCCATATTTTTCGTTCATTTTTCCCTTAGAAGATTTCAAACGTTAAGAGTTTAAAGACATCGAGGCTGGTTCTGTAAACTTATGGCACCAGCATTAAAAACAGCTGTACAATGAGACTGGGAGGTATTGAAGTCTTTCCATTCATAAAACGACTGCTTGAATTCCAGTTTGGGAAGGTCCAGTTTCCTATAACAAACTGGATCAGTGGCTCCACCCGTCCCCGCCCACTCCCCACGCCTCCTTCCCTCCTCCTCCTCCTCTTCCTCTCTCGCTCGACCTCCTCTTTTCTTCCTCTCCTCCTTCTGCATTATTCAACCTCATCTCCCTCGCTTGACTTGCTCGACTTGCCTCGGCTTCGCTCTGCGTCTTCGTCAGCCGACCGTTTGTTCCTGCTGGGCCCTGGAACAGTGTGAATGTGGGAGGCTATAAATAGTCCGTTTGTAGGTGTTGAGGACGTGTTTATGAAGAAATTACAGCTTTGGAAATGAGCTTAGAAGGAGAAATAGACCGAGGACTGTGGGAGGACACGAGCTGCGATTCTCATGCAAAAAATGTGCAGCGATTACGTCAGTTTTTAGGATTGTGCAAAATGTGTCTTCCCTCAGTGCAGAGATATCGTGAAACCTGCTTTGTCCAACGAATTATATGGCATTTTTGTTTCAAATGAATCATTAAGTAAGATTAGCATGCTAGTTGCTGTTATTATATGTTATACTTTGAATGCAAAACTCCATTCTTGCCTTTTAAAGTTGTTATCCTCAGTACAGATATATTGTGCATTTTGCTTTTCTTTGCATCTAATTATAATGCACTTTTGTCGTCCATGAATCAGGAAGTAAGGTTAGTGCACTATTAGCATGCTAGTAAATATTACTTTAAATGAAAATAAAGTTAGAAAGTTAGAAAGCATCCAAAAAGGCCTGTCACAATAACACATTCTGAACTGTGATATATTGCAGCAAATAATCATTTATTTATATTATCACTGGACATTTGTGTTTGGCGAAATATAGAAAGTAATTTGTAGCTGAATTTTTACTTTACAGATTACAGACATGGCGCTTTTGCATGGGATTAAGATCTCAGACATCCTCGGGAATTTTTGCAATTCACCAAAAATCCACTGGTTACACTAATCCCATCCGAGTAGGGCTCTAGTTATGGAATAAATACAAAATAAATAATTTAAATGCAACGTTGTGGGATATTCAGGCAAAGCAGTAGCATCTCCATAGAAAAAAGTAGATAACAGACTCCAGAAAAGACACCATCTATATGTTTATTTGATTTTTTTTGCAGTAAATGGCTGAAATTAAACCTGTGTCAGTCAATCTAATTACAGATTTCAGCTTTAAGTCAAACCACGACAATAAAACCTTTGGCAGACTCGACGATTGTTGCATAAAAAACACGTTTCAAGGTTACCCAGACTTAGTTAAAATGTGAAAATCTCCACCGGCGTTTAATTTAGGCCTAATCTTCAGAGTTTGTGCAATTATAGATAGAGAGAAGAGCGTGACGGGCGGATGGAGCCGCCACACGAACCAAATGATGATGAGTTCAGTGTCTGTGGGAAAACACACACACTGCAGGAGGCTTGGGTTTCATAGGGACGGCCTCAGATGTTCTGTTCTGTGCCAGTTTTTGTTTTATTTTTTATTTTACATATTTTACTTTTCTCTCTTGGCAGCACAGTCACAACATTTACATGGACAGACTTATTTAAATTCAGATTTTTTAAGGTTCAGTCCGAGTTCTGATTTCCCCCTACACCTTTTCCTCAAACATTTCACAGCAAAAATCTACAAGCTACACATAAGAGTCAATGCCAAGACAGACTGTTTCATTGCAGTTTCTTCAATTAAAAAGGTTCAAATTTCACACTAATTCACCACATACCTGTAGTACCTCTGACCTCCATGGAACCAAACATTTTTTATGCATGTTTTTTGTACTTAAAGTGTTAAAATGTCATGTGGTGCAACCTGCTGATTTTTAAACCTATTTTTGGCATATTTTTTGAATTGTTTTTTAGTCCCACATGAAATTTCAGCTTTCTTGAACAGATATTTCCTCCATAATATTAAAACAAATAACAAATATTGCCGGGCGTGTCCATTTTTTCAAATATCAATATCATGTTCATATTACTCACAACTTAGATGAATATTTCCGAAAATAAAACAGTATTAAGGTTATTTTTGACATTTTTAAGGTCATAGACAATTCGTGTACATAAAAACCACTAAAATCGCTTAATATAAATGTCAAATGCATATTTCTTCACATCTGACATTGTAAATATTTGAAAAAGTTTAATAGAAAAAAAAAATTTAAAATGTGCCTGTTGAAAATCACATATGCCTTTCTATTGTTGTCCCATTTCCTAAAACCTGGAGTTGTATTTTTGCTTCATTCGTGCTTATTTCATTATTAGGGCTAAAACTAATATTCATAGTGTGGTTTGTAGTGAAATGTCAGGCGTCCATGTTTGTCCTGGTGCTGTGGTACACTGTGTGCGCTGAGCTAACCTTTGGTCTGAATGGGGCTCTGTGTGTGGGGCCGAGCTGCACAAGGAGCAGGGCACAACAAAAGACCCAGACAAAGGGCAGTGTCCAACACTCGTCTTCCTCGCCGCTGTCAGACGTCTGCAGACCCAACTCAGCCAGGACTTTTATTTCACTTCTGCTATGATGTGAGCACATTACTCTATCTCCACTCTAGGCTGATGGATTGAGTAGTAATTGGTTTGTTGTTTAGCTTCTTTGCAGGTTTTAATTTAATTTCTTGTCCTGGGATGGCGGGTTGGTGTTGATTTTTTTTTTTAATATGTAATTTTTTATTTTTTTGTAAAAGTTGTTTTATAAGTAAGTAGGCCTTTTTCATGTTTTATACAATTTTATTTACATCTAATTAAACCATTTTTGAGTTTCTTTAACTTGCTTTACATTATTTTTTCAGATTTTTTCAATAATTCCATATTTTTTCATTCCCTTTTAACTTGCTTTACATTATTTTTTCAGATTTTTTCAATAATTATTTTTTTTTTCATTTCCTTTTAACTTGCTTTACATTATTTTTTCTGATTTTTTTCAATAATTCCATTTTTTTTCATTCCCTTTTAACTTGCTTTACATTATTTTTTCAGATTTTTTCAATAATTCATTTTTTTTATTCCCTTTTATCTTGCTTTACATTTTTTTTCCTGATTTTTTTCAATAATTCAATAATTTTTTCATTCCCTTTTAGCAGAAAATTAAAGAAATACAAATCAGGAGAAGATTTTTTTTCTGTACAATTTGTTCCACTTTTATTTATGATTTTGATGTAACAATTTGTGGATTTTTTTCAAGCTTTACAAACCTCAAGTTGTTTAGTTTTACTGCATCTTCCACAGCTCGTATGTGATAACTCTGTCAACATGTGCGTTCAGGTTCTGGCATGAAGCTCCGTCCAACCAATCAGTGACCAAATGGCGCTTTAATCCTCTTATGTAACACCGGCAGCAGAGTAGTGGCTTTAAATAGTCTCCGAGCTGTTCCGGGCCCATCAATACTTCATCAGGGGCTGAGTCCTGCTCGTACCCGGGTCTGACATGTGTGTGTGGTTGATTTTACAGTGTGTGGGATGCCCTGACAGATAACTACATCTCCACCTGGGACGGAGCCGAGCAGGAGGCGCTGAACGGGAACTTGTCCGATCAGGAGGTGAGCTGTGCAGGTTCTAAAGGTGCATTACGTAACTTTTCTATGGATATTAGACATTGGACAAATAGATAAATGGATCTAGCTTACGTTTATTCAATTAGAAGTGGTTTTATAGCTCAAAATACTAAGAAAAACCGACATTCTGACTGTGAGCGGGGTCGCTTCTCCACAGACCTGACCTGTAACTTGGTCTGGTTTAGTCCCCATGAAGATAGAAAGGTTTAATACCAGACTGTGAAACATTAGAGACAAATAATAAAAATTTTTGCACGTTTTACACACAAGAAACACTTTATTTTTAATTTTTTTCAATAACTTTAAACACAATTCCAACAAAATAAAGGTGTTTTCTTATATTTGTATTTTTCAGATAATCATTTCTGTGAACATCAGAGGAGGGAACAGCCGTGGAAACTGTGAATTTTCTCATGTGACGTCACAGTTTCCAACCAGGAAGAGTTTTTTTTTGTTTGTTTGTTTGTTTGTTTTTTGATGGCCAAACTGTAAAAATTAAAAATCTTGTAAAAATTCACATACACTCACACATTAATATATAATAACAACAAATAAAGAACTATAATATCCTACGTTTGCATGCAGGGACCTGGGTACATGGATCAAGCACTGAGGGCAAAAAGTTATTTTTGAAACTTAATTTTTAAATGTATTTAAACTAAAACATGTGTCAGTAAGATATTGAATGTCATTGTGAACAAAAGTAAATTTAGCAACAGAGGAGCTACAGAAAGTAACACGTAAACAATGGTTTCTTTTTGTAAAATTATCTTGTAAAAATCAGAATTATACTGAAAATAAGTCCAGTTTGGTTCTTGTTCACTTCATATATTGTGAGTAGAATGAGTGGTCTAACCTGTCATAGACTTAAACCGCATTTTCCTTGGACGTCTATGGCTTTGAGATTGGAAAAATAAACTTTACAAACTATTTAATTTGATTTTGGACCCACCACACTGACATTTTAGAGTAATTATGTGACCGTATTACATTGGGAGTAAGACGTAACCACATCACAACTAAAACTAGGACTAAAACATGGCGAGAAATGACAAAAACATTCACCATTGACCATTTTTGTTGTGCTTGAATGAACCCAGTGCCTTCAAGCCTCTCTCTGATTGGCTGACGCTCTCTGCTGGACAGACCTGGGCTGTTCAAGGCCACAACACTCTCACTGTAGAAGCATCGGCGTCACTGTAAAATCTATATTCATTCTCCGCAGAGCAGCTTCTAGAAAACACGTCAATATTTTATGTCTTAAAAGTGGATCCATCCTTCAGGACAGTCTGAGTGAAGTGAATTATGTTAAACAAGGGATTTCTTGATAAATTATTTTTGTTAAATGGTATGTACATTTCACAGCATGTAACTATATGTTGCTTTTATTTTTATTCCCATATTGATCTATTCTTAAAGAGGCCATGTTACTCTATGTTATAATGTTTTTTCTTCATCAAAAATACCTGGAGTTCTGTTTTATTTCATTCACACATGTTTAATTAATGTAAAAATCCCATATATTTAGACTGAGCTCTTCTCTTATACAGAAAACATATACAGTTCCACCTTGTGATGTCACGAGGTAATACAGGAAGTGCTTCACTTTTTTAAAACTCCATTCACCTTCACTACACAGCAAAAAGTGGAGTGAAAAAATTGACTTCCACAGAATCAGTTTTAACATTAAAATTAAGTTAATTTAACATTTTTGGAAACATTAATTAAGTAACATTGGACTAAAGTTCCTGTTTAACCCCGAAATAAAGAGTTTCATTAACATTTTGAGAGTAAATGGATAACACTTTGTAGAGTTATCCTGGTTTAGCTATTTTTACATTTTATTTTAGTTCATTTAAGATATGTACAAAACTGGTTCAAACTGGTTTTCTCTCATGGGAGTTTGAAGTGGTGGTGGGCGGAGCCAAATTAACACTAAGGGAAGTTGAATTAAAATAAGACTTTTTTTGGCTTAAAAACAACTCTGAAATATTTTACCCTGAAATTTTAACCCTTCGTTTTTTGCTGTGTGTCTTTTGGATAATTTCATGCCAATCTCTACTGAAAAAATAAACTAAAAGCCGTCTGTGAGCTTTGGAGATGTAGACAGACTAAAAATAAAGGATTACGCAAAAAACAAACAACAAAAGACAACTCCAAGTATGAGTTTGATGAGGTAACAACATTATAATATGAAATAAAGCACAAAAGAGTCAGTTTTACATAATATATTAATAAGAAAAACATTAGACATGACGACCAAGTTGCTTATGTCGTCATGTAATGTATGAAAATGAGATTAAAAATGTTATTCAGGTCCAGTTGTAATTCAAAGCAGTAAGAGCAGAGGTTACATAAAGTACTTTTAACATGAACAAACCCGTGTACTCATCTAAAGTACTTTGTCTGTGTTTAGATCCATGAAAAGGAGGAAGAGGAAATGAATGAAAAGAATGACAACGCCAACTGCCTGAGCGAGGAGCCTCTGATTTCTGCTGATCGGGTGAAGCTAACATAAATCATTTACATTTTCATATGTTCTTAAAATTAAAAAGGAAGTCACATCTTATTCTTAACATCATTATTATTTTTTTTGCGTTCTAAAATTCTCATTATTCTTGCGCTTAAGTCGAGTCCATCTGTTCATGTGTTTCCATCAATAATGTATTTAAGTGAGTGAGACGCTTATGGCTTTGAGTGCTGTGCTCACTAATGCATATGCGTATGGAGGTGCGTGGACTTATGTCTGCATCTGAAAGCTTTCCTGTGGTCCAAAAAATTACACAAAAAAAATTATAAATAAAATAAAACTATTGCGTAAGGCAGAGGCAATTACAGTGGCATGGAAAATTAAAAATACTGCTTTTTTTCTTAATTACTAAAAATATAAAAGTGTTCAGTTGAGCATATTGCGTATTATTGGGTAGAAACTCTTTCAAAATCATTCAAGACAAGACTATTTCTACACATAATTTGAATATAAATGACATGAAAAAGCTTGTTTGGTAAATTTATGAGCTTATAAATAACTCCTTCAGAAAAATGCAACTGGAAAACAGAAATGGAAATTGGTCAGAATACAAAATAATGATACATACAATAGACAAAAGCATTTACACAAACATAAAAGCTGCACTGCTGTTATGAAATTGTGGTGGATTTACTAAATGCAAAGAGTAGAAACAGGAAAAGATCTTGAATCAGAGTGTCTGGTTTATTAGACGATTGTAAGAAAAACCTCTGTTTCTCACCTAAACTTTGATGACACAAACTTCAATTCAATTCAATTTATTTTTGTATAGCCCAAAATCATAACAACAGTTATCTCAGCGGGCTTCACAAAATTGTTAAATTAGCAAACAGAGATGTCAGAGAATGAAGCAAAATAAGAAAAATAATAATAATATTTAATAATTAATTCAAAAATACAGAATGCCCAACAACAAGCAGCAAATGGATAATTGTCCCAGCATCTCCTGTCCTTAGACCCTCCTTCTTCGGCAAGGAAAAACTCAAAAAAAAAAACCCAGTGGGAAAAAAAAAGAGAAACCTCGAGGAGAACCACAGTGAATCCACTCCCATCTATAGGACAAAGCTAAAGGCAGAAGGAAACTACTAATCTAACAGGACGAGGACAGATTAATCCAGGACATGAAGGAGGGAGGGGTCCAGGTCCTGGACACTAGGGGGCACCACGGTCCAAACTGGGACAGCAGCATCTGAAACAGTTACACTCCCCAAAAGGAGAGTCGGACAAGGGACAACATGTGAATAGCAAAGAACAGACTACGAATGAACTAGTAATTGAATATCAAAATTGAAACAAGCTTTTATACCCCACAAAATAGTCATAATCATACAGATATCATAACATACAATCTGAGAGAGACAAGTGTAATCATGCACTCTGGAAATCTAAGGGCCAGAGTGTCCTAGTGAGACAACAAGATAGCAAATGTCCTTTTGACTCACACAAGGCCAGATACCCACACTTAATCTAGTAGTGACCCAAATCTTTAGAACTCTGGAAATTTCCATCACAGACTCCTGCTCTAGTGGAAGCTGTTGTTGTGTCCTTAGTAGGGTGTAACAGTAACCAAAATATTGTGATATCGTATTGTCAAAAGTCTCACAATAATATCATGTCCATCACAATATAATGAATCACACATATCTTTGCTTAAATTCATTGTTGTGGTGCAGTAAGTGCTAAAAAAACAGAGGGAACTGCATAGACCATGATCCTTTGCTACTTCAGTGCAGACTATGTGAAGAAATAACTGTTAAGCACTTTTAAATCTCATGTTTGTACTATAACAGCACCATAGGTTTATCATGGCATTTTAAAAGGAAAAAGTAGCATGTTCACAGTTTTGTAAGTCTCCACAAAATATCAGAATAAATTGTTGTTGGACATTCTGTGTTTTTGAATTATTAATTAATTATTATTATATTTTTCTTATTTTGCTTCATTCTCTGACATCTCTGTTTGCTAAATTAACAATTTTGTGAAGCCCGACGAGATAACTGTTGTTGTGATTTTGGGCTACACAAAAATAAATTGAATTGAATTGTCTAGAATGCTCCACAGTGTAGATTAAACTTCTCCATCACGAGGGAGACAAGCAGGTTACAGCACTACGCTACATTACAGGTCAGATCTGCAGAAAGTCACCCCTATTATAGAAGGAATTACTGTATTTTTGAGCAATAGAAACAACCGTAATGAATAAACGGTAAATGGAAATGCTCAGGGAAAGTAATAACATCTTCACAAAGACAAGCAGGTGGTGGAAAAGTTGAGCAATGCACCTTTAAATCATGAATCTTGGGCTAAAAAGAGCTTGAAAATGTTGCTGTTTGTTAGAGTTTGGTCTCCTAGAACCACTGAAGAGCTACTACACTTGTGTCTTTGTCTAAACATCTCCCTCTGCTGCCGTTGAAGGTCATCGAGGAGATCGAGGAGATGATGGAGAACTCGCCGGACCCGGGAGAGACCGAGGAAGAGGAGGAGGAGGAGTCTTCGTCCACACACCCCTCCCTGCTGGACGAGATCCGCCAGCTCTCCGAGGCCTCCAACAACAACTGCTCCTACGAGGGTAAGAACTCGGCGACATCTCACATCCGGGGGTCTTTACGTGCATCTCTAATGGAGGAAGGTTTAGCCGTTACCATGGTGACAAAACGCACACATGATCAAACGCAGTCAAAAGGTTTTAAGACCGTCTGAAAACTCTCTAAAAAGACAAAACGACAGCACATTTTCAGAAGAATGTGATAAATACGAGCGCTCATGGTTCTGTTTAGGAGTTTGATTTTCAACAGAATGGTGACAGTATAAATAAAATTGTCACAAGAGCGTGGAATATTGTGCATATTCGTGACACGATTTTCTGTATTTTGGCTAAAGAAATGACAGTTTACACTCCGCTTTCCTGGATCTGATTAGTCAAAAACTGATTTAGTCCTGGTTTAGACTTGGTCTAGTCCTGGTTTAGTCTTAGTTTATTCTTGGTTTAGATCAAATTGGTCCAAAATAAGGACATCTGGGACATTTCTTGTATAAAACTGGGACAAATCACTGGTTAAATCTGTTGGGACATGGGACATAGCGCTCAGTATGGTATCGTCTGGTTAAAATACTGCAATTTTATGCGTTTAAGAGCACAAATCTGCTCACTTGTTCTGTTCTGTCAGTTCTTTATGGTCAGATTCTGTTAAAATATAGCACAGGTTTAAGGCCCAGACAGAGCAGAGCCTACAGTTAGCATCACACCCCCCACAGATAGCACAGGTTTAAGGCCCAGACAGAGCAGAGCCTACAGTTAGCATCACACCCCCCACAGAATGTCGATAACAGGATATAGAATGAGTTTTTGCTGTTTTTTATAAAGAGAAATCACAAGTTGATCTGGACTGATAGATCCTTGAGCTGCATCAAGGTTACTCGTTATATTCAAGCGTTAAACAGTTATGAAAATCTAACACCGTTTCCATGGCGACAAACAATGCAAAATAGCCTAAAATAAATCTTCTTAAAGGTGAAAGGCGCTCAAATGTCGCCTATGAATATAACGTTGATCACCGGGCGATTTGGTCACTTTAAACATGATTTCAAGTGTTTTATTATATCTTTACTTGTCAAATAATAATGTTTCTGTAAATTTGAGGAGTTTTTGGCCTTGCGAGGAAACAGTTATGAAACTCCCTTTTGTATTGTCACGATTTACAAAAGAAAAAACAGATCCACACTGCGATTCTTTAGAGCGCACAATTTATTTTCTTTGGACCAACATTTATTGGATGTCCATGTTTCTATTTACCAGTAACGTCATGATTTACATCCATTTTGAAAACTAATAATTTGGCGAAACAAGGAAATATTTGAGCTAAATCTTGTGCATAATGATCTTCACTGTATTTTAATTAAAAAATAATCAGTCATAGGCCGCAGAGAATAAGAATAACCTGTAGTCTTGGCTGATCAGGCTCCTTAAATGTGCAGAAAACTCACCACTCCACCATTATTTCTATTGAACCTATGCATTACATCAGTGCTTTTCATCCACTGACCTGCCGTGAATAGTTTCCATTAAACCGAGGCTTTTATTAACCCGTAGCTTTCCTGCAGTAATTGTTTTAGCTTAACGGTCTGTGTCGAGAATAATGACGAGCCGCCGGTGGATGAATGTTCGGCCTCGAGGCGTCAGGTCTCCCAAAGGTGGAGCCATTCTGAAAAGGACCTTGAACTCACCCTGTCTATTCATAGGAGAGTCGTTAGCGCGCGGGTGGTTAGCGCGCGGATGGTTAGCGTGTGGATGGTTAGCATGTGGCGTTTCGAATCAGGAGCTCAAGGGCAAACGGAGAGCAGAAAAACGGCCGTCTCAGCAGGTGTGGTACCTCCAGTCCGGTCAGACAGAGGCAGACGATATGATTATAAATAAATAAATAGAGGCGCGGCATTTCAGTGTTTTTTGTGAGGCTGATATGTACATGCATAAGCCAAGTGAGAAAGTGCATGCAGTTTCAAATAACTCCTCCAACTTTAGAGCATTTGTTTCTAAAAAAAAAAGTGGAGTTACACGATGTGGGAGCTCTGACACTGTGAGACCTGAAGTGACAAAGTGTGAGACTGAACAGAGATTTAAAACTAGATGCTCAGATTAGAACGTTTGTTACTTTTTT
>KN492883.1:3884-16366 GCA_000787155.1 Scartelaos histophorus
TAAGAACAAACCTTTAAGAGAGCTGTGCAGTTATCTCTTGGCACTGAAGTGTTCGTATAAAGCTTTGTGCAGACTCTTCAGGCAGCAGGTCTACCCAAACTAAATCTCGACCTGTGAAAAGTGCAAGTATCGGGCCAATATCTGTCTGTCTCTAATAAATATCACAGAAGAATGGAGCTTGTCATTAAAAGAAATGATCCATGTTTGACTTTCGGAGAAATGCCAAATAATAAATACAGAATACCAGCTCCATTTGAGAGAGGCATTAGGTACAGGCTGAAACCAACCAATATAGACCAAATATTAGAAAGTGTCTTTATTCTAATGGCTTACAAAGGCAGAAATAAAAACTGTGCTCACCATTTTGGGCAGTGTGCACCTGTACTGAGGAGGCTTCACTTGTGTGAATGTCAGAAACAAACGCACAACTTTTTAAGGTTTAATTATTTGTTCTGAAAAGAACAGTTTTGTTGAACTTTATATTGTTTTTATTGGCGTTGTAACACTACAATATGTTCAAGCAATATTATCCCTATTCTACCTAGATAAGAGTATTTACATTTCTGAACAGTGGTGGGTAGTACAGCCAACAAATGCTCTAAAGTAAAAGTAATGTTACTTTAAAGTCATGTTTCTTGAGTAGAATTAAAAAATAGAGGTCCAAGAAATTTCTCAGGTAAAAATATATCTGGGCAACATATTATTTAAAGAAAGAGTAAACGTAAGAGTAACTGTTAGGACACGACATCTGATTTATCAAACTGAATCATATCTGAATGAGCACTTGAAGAAATGTAAATCATGGTCGACATAAAGCTTTGCCACTTGGGAAAAGTAATCAAAACATGTACTCAAAAGTTGTATTACGTGTGCAATATTTTACTCTTGTATAGAAGTGTGCTTGAGTAAGTAACTGATTACTACCCACCTCTGTATCTGACATCCCAAATAACACTATATTCTGTGGATCTTATGCTGCTATATTGTTAAAGTTTAGGCAGCTTTTATATAACTTTTCCACTGGTTACTGAAGTTGCTTTTATTTGTGTAGCAAAGTAAATTAAAAATTAAATTCAAACAATTTTATTATTTTATCTATTATTTAAAAAATATATAAACAAATTGTTTTGCCAAATTAGAATGTTATTGATTGAAGCACACTTCAATGGAAACTCCGGTCCCCAATATTTATTTTCACGTCTTGAATGTATTTTTTTATAGTGTGGGTAAATGTTCTTTTGCTGTTGTGTTGATTTGTAATGTAACCCCAAAAAAGCTTTTATTTCAATGTTTGTTCTGCTGTAATTTATAAATGTATTGCCATATATTTTTATTTATGGTCACCTTTCTTATTTTCAGAAAGAGGATAGAAACCGTTTTTGACCTGTACCTTTGTTTGTCGCACCAAGTACAGTGGAGCTGCACTGTTGACTCTTTTGTGTTTCCTGGTGCTTTTTGTGTATCACTGGTCTGTGTTTCTGCTTGGGTCACTCTGAAAGAATTAAATGATATGTGGGTAAATACGCCTGTTTTTCTTTGTCCAAATATATAGACATTTAATGGTTCTGTATGCAAAATGGTGAGCTTTTAGCCAAGTTATAATGTTGTTGCCTTCTCAAAACTACCTGTTACTTTTTCTTTAGGTGAGATTGGAAATTTTGAGTCTGAAATTATGCATGCAATTCTAGTTGAAGATCTATGGAGTTTAAAAAGACAGCAGAGCACTTCCTGTATTACCACTTAATGACATCACCAAGTTTTCAGTTTGAGAGAACTCCCAAACAGTATTATAACATGTGTCAGAAAACAGCATAATATGGGCTCTTTGAATATTTTAGCTGAAGGATCCAAAACCTTTTCTACATATGGCATAAATCTTCAAGGAAATCACTTATGTTCTAGCCCTAATCCCTGTAAATGAATAAATGCAAAGTGGATTAAAATGATTTAAATCCACTGGAACATTCTAGGCAAAATAACCTTTTCATGGGACAAGTGGACTCAACATCAAATAGGTCCAGTCCTCCTGCTAAGGTCGACCTGGCCAAGACTAGCTCCAGATCTGGAGATGGTTCCACTGTTCATAACAGGTTTACCCCAGAGACACTGAAGGATGGGTCAAATGTAGAGGACGCATTTCTCTACGGGTACAGTAAAGTAAACTTGGAGTGTAGATAAAACAATTTGGAAAAGCCGCAACAGAGCAACATAAGAGAGGCATTCTAGTATTTACACAGGAGTTGGTACCAGGTGAATCACTACATAAGGCTTACAGTTCTATCAGTCAAACATTTCATACAGTCTTAATTCATCAGAAAAGAGCAGTGGAATCCAATGTTGGAATCCCTCCATATTGCTGCAATTTGTGCCCTTGTGCAAAACATGTCACCATACATAGTAGGCTCTGTAACTTGTTGCTTTGCCTTGAATTTTCCACATTAAAAAAAAAAAAAAAGTTCATTAAATAAATTTGATATAGCAAAAGAAAGTTTAAGTGCTATGGAACCTACCTGTTGACTGATGGATTACATAGACAAATGAACATTTATTGACAAACCACTAAATGATAAATGCTACATGGGTCAATGACATATAACAGGCAAATAATTAAGGGAAAAAATTAGTTTCTATTAGTTTCTTTTTAGTGTTTTGCTTTTTTTTATACACGAACTGGCTTCGACCTTCATGTGGTGCGACTGAGAATAACCTTTTATTTTCTAAAACATGGTTGCGATGTTAATCTAAGGTCTGACTAATATGAACATGATATTGAGATTTGAAAACATGAGATTTGAAAAAATTGACCTGCTTGGACAATATTTGTTTGAATATTATGGGGGAAATATTTATTCAAGAAAGCTGAAATTTCATGTGGAACTACAAAACACTTCAGAAAATATGCCAAAAAAGAAAGAAAATAAATTTGATTAAAGAAGTTTGAAAATAAGCAGTTACGGTCGCACTACATGGCATTTCAACACTCGCAATACAAAAAAAACATGTAGAATAACTCTTGATTTGGGAAAAAATGATTTGGTTCCATGGAGGTCAGAGGTACTACAGATATATAGGGTATTATGAGTAACCTTTTTAACTGAAGAACTTGCAACTGGACGGACGCATTGACCCATATATTAAAATGTGAATCATAAATGCTGCGGCGTGAGAAGTGGGTGGGGACGCAGGTCTCTTGCTCCACTGTTGTTAGACTCATAAACGTCAGGTGTGCGCCGTACGTGCGCACCTGAGCTCGATTAACCTGGCCCCGCCCCCTGTAGGAGCTCCTGTTTTAGCTCATATTTAGAGAAAACCGATATGTTGGCCTCATCTGTCTTTGTTTTAGTAGATTTTGTTTTGTAGGGCTTTCCTACTTTACCCTTTTTAGCTGATTTTAATCGCGCTAGTTTTGGAGACATGAAGGAGGAGATCGCCGCCGCTGTGTTCTTCTTGGCGCGGCTCGTCAAAAGATACGGAGCTCTGGACAATGACGAGAGGGACCGGTTTGCAGCGGCGCTCACGTCCGTGCTGTTTGAGAGCTACAAAAACCACTGGCACCCGAACGCACCATCTAAAGGACAGGCCTACAGGTCAGTGAACGCACCGTGTTGTCATCTGAAGTGCATTCCCCAGCCTGATTGGTCCATCCTAAGGAAGATCATTTCAATTTATTTCGTCGGATTTTTTTAAAAGCCACTGAGTATTTTTACACTCTTTAATTTGAGGGCTTGAAAATGTCTGTGCTGAATATTTAAAAGGTGAAAATTTTATTTTGAAATTGAAACATTGTAAAAGTGTTCTTAAAATTTCAGCTAATTAAATTCAAAATAAAAATAATTCACATATCTTTTAAGCCCCTGCTTAGACTGGTGTCCCCAGGACATGGCCCCAGATTAGCGGAAGAAGACTGATGGATGGATGGACAAACATCTTTTTTCAGAGTTAAACATTTCAAAGTGAGAAATTCAGCGGTTATAAAATTTGAAATCTGACCTGAAAAATCTTCCATAGCATCCTACACTCTTGCACTCTTAATCCCCATTTCACACTTGCAGTTGTCCCAACCAGAGAAATGGTCAATCTGTTGAGTATGTCTTTGTTTCTAATCCTGTGCATTTGTGTTCTTCAGGTGTCTGCGTATGAACCGTGCGCGCCTCAGGGATCCCATCCTGCAACAGGCCTGTGAGCGCAGCCTGGTGCAGTACCAGGACCTGGGGCTGCCTCTGGAGCTCACGGTGTGGGTTGACCCTGGGGAGGTGTCCTGCAGGTCAGAACCACAAAAACCTGCCCCTGTGCATCCAAATACAGAGTGTTCAAATTCTAGAATTATTCTAGATATTGTTTATGAACAGTGACTGAAGGTGCACCACACCAATGACTGAAGAGCACAGGCCTTTCCATGTGGTTTTGAGCAGATATGTTCTCTCTTGCACTTGGACTGTAGAAAGAAATTAGGCATTACACACAGCATTTGCCTCCAGTCAAATGAACCTCACTGAGGATGAGCAGTTGGGGCCAAATTTTAGAGCAGAGTTTCGTACTCTGGCTCTTTGACTACAAATATCAATCGGGAGTGTAGGTATTGAAGTAGCACCCATAGCCCACACCTATTACTCGTGGGATTGACTTTAGAGAAAGAACATAAAATTAAAAATTGAACTGTTATTTGTGACCAAATGTCATCACAAATAATTTTTTTATCCATTCAACATTTTCAGTGTAAAAAGTACTTCATACACACATTGAGAAATGTATTTTACCCATTGGAAAATGTGCTTTTTATACTTGTTGTTCCTGTATCTGTAACTTTTTTTTTTTGTAATCATAGAGCCTGATTCCTTTCTATTGTTTGCAGATATGGTGAGCGCAGCGCCCCCTTTTGTGTGTCAGTGGTGAACAGCAGTCGCCGTGGAGACGGGGAATTCTCGCGCCGCATCCATGATGCCGTGGAGCGAGCAAGTCTCGAAATCCAATCAGGAAGTTCTTCAGATGAGGAGGAAGGGGTGGAGTTAAGTCTGAGCATGAGCAGTAACGGCAGCAACCAGTCAAGCATTTGCCCCGCTCCCACGCTCCCCAACAACCCCGAACCCAAGACCATCCCCACCGTCAGCAACCCCAACAGCGTGTACAGGGTAAGTGAATCTAATACATCCCAGTGTGATTGGGTTGTCAAAATATCAAATCAGATAATATATTATCGATATTTAAACTAGTATCAACATTAGATACTCACTTGAGCATTCATACTAAAGTCCCATTCACCCCCCAGCCCCACCCTCCTCTTCCTGTGACCAGTTTGATTAAAGGAGAAAAATGGCATAATTTTTCCTTCTAAAAGTTCATTCAAACTCAACCTGAACCATATGTGCAGTAGCACTGAAGGATCAATCAAAATTGCACATTTTGACAAGTTGCAAAGACTATTTTGGTATTGTCTCCAAATGACAAAAACCCTGTCTGTGTACTTGAGAAAAGTATTGTCTGTGTTAGGTCTATTTTAATTTTAGCAGGTTGGTCATAACATCCAATAGAATACTCTTTGACATTACAAATTTCAGATTTGCAAATTTTCATGTCATTTCAAATTTTAATCCTGCTCCTGTTGAATAAACTTTGACTGCAGCTGTACATCAAGGGAGGGCAAGTCTGAGAGTCCTTAGCTTGTTATAATCCTGTTTTTGTTTTCACAGTTCAGTGAGTTTGCTCCCGGAGCCCCACAGACCTGGCTCACATACCCAAAGAGGAAGCCCTTTTCTGGGGAACCCTTCCCACCATTGCCTCCTCCATCTTCTGGTCTGGCTCCACAGTTCTCAAACCAGAAGAGCTTAAAGTCATACAGAGCCACGTTCACTTTCAGCGGGCCCAGGGTGGATAAGTACCACTGGGTCAGCAAATCCCGGTCGTAACACTCAATTCATGCACTTTGGAAACTTGTGTTTTTCTTTTTGTGACAGTTTTTTGTGTCTTTAAAAAGTAACTCAATAATTATTGAATGATTTAATTAAGTGCTGTTTAAGCATGTTTTTTAAATGTCAAATAATGTTTTAGAAGCTCTGAATGTAAATGTTTTAAACTAAAATTGAAGGAAATGTGAATAAAGTAGAGCTGTTAATGAAAAGAAATAAAAGCGTCCTTTCAGTTCAAACATGGCTCTTTTCTTTATTACCTGAAGGATAAAGACTAATAACAAAGTGCGTTTGGATTCTTTGTTAGATGCACTGAAGCCCACATTTAAATTGTAGTAAAATTTGAGTAGAAGCCATCTTTTATTATTGCTAGTGTGCATGGGGTTATTAGGAAACAAGTTTTTGTGATATAAAATTGTCAAAGTTCAGTTGGTGGAGAAGCATCACAAATATATTTTTTTATAGTGTGAGCATATAAATGTTTGAAAAATCTGAACCGGAAACTCAAAATGTGACTTTTTGTTGCGTTTGGACCAAAAAGACTACACAACCAATCATGTCCACTTTAAAATCACAAGATAAACCCCAGTAGCCAATCACAGACGAAGTTGTTGTGATGCGCGTCCAGATTTTGTTCCCTTCCGGTCGTATATATTTTGCCACGAGTTAGCGGCGGATTCGGAGCGTGTCCATTTTGAGCAGCGGTCTGGCGTTTTGTCCAAATTCCTATCAATAGTAAGCACAATTTTACTATTCCTTTTCACCTGATCAATGAAAAGAAGCCGAAACACATGCGGTTTGTTTGTTTTGATCCCTATATTTATCTAAAGCTCTAGAATTTTGTGAATGCTTCCACGTTAGCCGCTACGGAAGCTAACATCGGTAGCATCGGGTCAATTCATTGCTTTATAACATTTTGCGATCGTTTCCAAGCATATTTACCTGTCCGATCGTTTCGAATCTTACTGAACTCTAATTTAATACACGTATGCTAAACATGATTTGTGTGTTTTTAATGAAACCGCGTTTTTTAGCTGCAGGGCCTGCTCTTGCATTGGCCGAGCGCGGGTCACTCATAGTCTTAAGCCTCTGATAGCCCGCTGTTTATTGGCCTTATCAGCTCTCCTAATTCTGCGTTGTTTTACGGCTGAATTACTACTGATCCCTCTGTATCTGCACACATATTTTACTTATAATGCTTTCATGTCAAATTGGACGACATTTTTTTATTTTCAAAATTCTCTTTGGATTATGGATGTTGGGGATTCCACATTGTTTACATTGCAAAAAGCTTGGTCAAAATCTGAGATATACACCTTTTTAAATGTATCAAAATAAATGCAAAAGTAGTGAAATTATTTGTCCATTCAGCAAGGTAAATTTACTTTACATAAAATAAACTCCCTCTACACTAGAATGAAGCAGTCTCAGAACTAGTAAGTAAACAAAAATGAATAACCTAAAATAAGTTTTTAGATCTTTCCCAGATCAGAGAAATTTGCAGTGTACAGTGTTGAATGGAACAAGGGCTGCTGCTTTTTCCTGTTTAAAATGTAGAAATATTCTTTACCAGATATTAAAATTTATGCATCCTCAACTTATTGTTTTGGAAAATGGTATTTTGTGTGATTTAACTTTAAGATGATTTAAGATTAAGCATGTTTTGTCTTAATCTAGTCTTATTTTTGGAATATTAATTGTAGTAGGTTTATGGTGTAGTTTTGTTTAGGATCAGAAACTGTTGACTGGCTGGAAATTTGTGTTAAACTGAAAGCTGAAAGCTAACTTGATATTTAAACATAAAATGCTGTTTAATCCTCCTGTGGGCTCACCACCTGCAGAGGGGTTCATAGGGTCTGGGTCTGGTGCACAGTGTAATGGGCAGCGTGCTGCCCCCGCGACCCAGCCGGATTAAGCGGGAGAAAATGGATGGATAGATGGATGCTGTTTAATACATTTATGGCAGTGAAAGATCATGAACTTAAGTTTGCTTCACTTCTGCCACACTTTAAAGAGGTGCTATTATCCTGTTATTTTAATCTTATCTTTATCTTTTTTTCTTTCTACCATGTTAAAATGTTGTTCCCTAGTTAAAAGTGTTCCTGCAGAGGTTTTAGAAGTCATCCATGCATGTTTGACTAATATACCAATCTCTCTTTGGCACTATTTGAACCCTCCTTACATTAAACTGTAACATGCTGTGTAATGCTCTGCCCACAAACCTACATCATCCATTCTCCATATATGATATACAAAACATGATGCAAAACTGGACACGGCAACTAAACAAACCTGATGTGATGTGCAGTAGTTTCATTAGGATGCAGGCTGATTGCGTTGTGTTGGTGCTGTGAAGGGGGATGGAGTGGGGGGGTGATCAGATTGTTAAAAATTTAACTTTTAAAACATGTTAATTGTTTATTTATTTAAAAAAAAATTCTGAATATAATATTTTCAAAACAATAAATGATAACATTGTGATTAAAATTATGTGCTAGCAGGTAATACACTACAGAAGTGTAATATTCAATCTTTAATTAAAATAATAATAATGAAAACTTGTATTTGTCATGAATACATTTATTTGGAGTATCTTCATGTAACAAAAAGCAGCCAACAATGTAACACTTAGAGTACATATTACATTACACTTTTTTTTTTTAAGTTACAAGCATTCAAAGTTTGATTGCGATCAGTCTTGCAGTACTGTTACATAGCTACTTTCAAAGACACCAGTAGAGGAAAAACACCTTAAATAAATCCAAATGGGAATTCATGTAAAATAATAATGCAGTGACAATAATGTTTTTATTTTATTGTTTCTTTGGTCGGGAAGGACGGAATGCTGTGATTGGTCTTTTAAGTGATGATGTTTAAAACTCAAAAATATGAACAGAACATCTAAAATGTGATGACAACAGAAGCTAAAATATTTTTGTAGAAGGTAGAGCTATGTGTTCACGTTGTAGCACTAACCCTCCTCTATACTATCTCTTAAGCCTCTTTAGGAGCAGTCAAAATGGCCGACTCTGAGACCCTGTTGATGGAGACGTCGGATCAGAATGGAGCCGAGGATGAGAATGGAGCCGAGGCCATGGCGGAGGACAATGACGACGGAAACAAGATCGACGCCAGCAAAACCGAGGAGGATGCAGGGTTAGTGTGTGCACTTCTCAGTGAGAATTTTTGCTGCATTCCTTTTTAATTTATGCAATTTTTTGACTAATAAAGAAAAACAAGTTTGTTTGCCTTTTTTCAATTTATTTCTGTTTATTTAACTGGATAGCATGCGTTCTTACTCTCAGTAAGTTTACTTCTCCTCAAACATTGCTCTTATTTGTCCTGGACTGGGCTTGTTTACATGGTAATGTCCCCTTGGGTAAAGTCTTCCACAATATGGCCTAAAACATATCTTATGTCCATGGAGTATGTTTCATATTGTATGGTCTTAACTTTCTGTTTCCTTGGATTCCTGTAGGTGACTCTGGTGCATACTGTCTTTTTAAGTGTTTCTAGGTTTCATTTGACTGAAACCATTTAAGTGCTCACAGTGCATTAGTAGAAGGTGATGTGTTTGGCTCTGTATACCTGCTATTGGCCTAATTGGACTGTGTTTTATGTTGACAGTAAAATGTTTGTGGGCGGTCTGAGCTGGGACACGAGTAAAAAGGACCTGAAGGATTATTTCTCCAAGTTTGGGGAAGTGACAGACTGCACCATTAAAGGAGAACCAAACTCCGGCCGCTCCCGGGGCTTCGGCTTCGTCCTGTTTAAAGACCCAGCCAGTGTCGAGAAGGTGAGCTCTCCATTTTGTTAAACAATAAATTGCGATTCTAATCTCGACACTTGACGGAAAAATTTGATGTTTTCATTCAAACTTAAAGCAGTTGTACTGACATGCCTGGATAAAGGTTTTCATAATGTTTGTGAATTTTCTTTTAGGTTTTGGAGGTGAAGGAGCACAAACTGGATGGGCGTCAGATCGACCCTAAACGAGCCATCGCCATAAAAAAAGAGGGGGGGAAGAAGATCTTTGTGGGAGGCATGAAACCAGAGGCGTCAGAAGAAAAAATCCGTGAATACTTTGAGACGTTCGGAGAGGTGCGTTCAAGGCCTGTGTATCATGTATATACCACAAACTGTGTGCATGGGTGTTTTTAAAAAAACGCCGCCCCTCTCTCTATAACCGCTGCTGTGAGCCATGTCAATCTGGTCTTAAAATGTTCCTATTAAGCTGCTCTACGTGGTCCTGATGTTTTTATTTCATTATTTTGTCCATAAATCAAGATATGAACATGTGGACATATGGACATGAACCAACCAATCAGGTGCCTTCTTTCCGGAGGTCAGAGCCTCTTTCCTCAGTGACTCCCTGGTTGCTTTGATAAATGCACTCAAAATTCCATAATATGGATCTAGTCACCTCCCTCAGTCCATTTATATAAAGCATTTACCCAGACATGTAGACTCGGTATCTTTTATAAAAGTACATATTCTAAATAAGAAGGTAACATTTCAAACTATCTCATGTTCTTCACCATCTTTGTACACTTGGTAAAACTTTGCCCTTTTTCAGCTGGAATCCGTTGAACTTCCAGTGGACACTAAATCACAGAAACGCAGAGGCTTCATCTTTGTCACATTTAAAGACGAAGCTTGTGTCAAAAAGTGTCTGGAGAAAAAGTATCACTCCATTGAAGGAGGAACCGTGAGTAAAAGCTCTTTTGAAACGACACCTACTGTGTAAAAGTTCAGTTTTTAATCATGTTTATAAGTTTCCACTCCTGTTTTACTTCTGAAGTTGCATTCAGAGCGATTCATGCATGTTTGAGTTATGTCTAGAATACAGCAGAACAAAGATTACTCAAAGAATGTCTGAGCTCTAAATGATCTGAGGCTTAACTTTTTTTATGATTCTATTTGTCGTTATAGAAGAGGTATTACGCTCCTATTGGGCATTAACGATGCTATATTGAAAACGCTATATTGGCCAAAAACAATGTATTAACATGTGTTTTTGTCTCTGCCACTCACTGATCTGTGAGGGAGGACTGAGCAGGGAAAGGCTGTGATCTCGTACAGCTCACGTTCACATTACTAGATCACTCAAACATGCACGAACGATCCAGAAAAAGACTTGTTTTCGACAAGGAAGCAATGTCATAACATGCTCGAATGTGCCAAAAATGTTGATTTTAGTATAATTATTTTTTGTTTCCAGTGTGAGTTGAAACGCGCCCAGCCTAAAGACCAGTACCAGCGGCGAGGGGGCGGGCGGGGCGGAGGTCAGACTCATTTCAAATTTGTATATTTCCCATATTCCGCTGTTTTAATGTACTAATTCTAACCTTATTATTATTTCAGGCCAGGGCTGGAACCAGGGTTATGGAGGGGGCTACGGAGGCGGGTATGGAGGGTACGGTGGAGGCTACGGAGGAGGGTACGGTGGAGGCTATGGAGGAGGTTACGGTGGAGGCTACGGCGGATACGGAGGCGGCTATGGAGGATATGACTATTACTATGGGCAGGGATATGACTACGGTACGAAGCACACTGAATCGTTTCAAGATTTTCTTTAATGTCTAATTTATTTGGCTGACGTATCGCATTGTGGAGCCTTGGAGTTAGAAATGGAACAGATTTGCTTGGTACCTTGGAGATGACATTTTGGAAGTCTCCTGTGTCCTGTGTGCGTTTCTATATTTGACTTTATTTGTCATTCAAGCATACAAGAGAAACACATGACGGAACCAAATGTGTTCCTCAGGGCCCTGCCATTAAAAGAGATAGAGAGAACTATAATATATAAGCAATATTTAAAAGTACATAAAGAGCAGCTCTAATAGCAGTTCTAATAAAGTACAGGTAAAACATTTGGCAGGATAGAATGGCAGGCTCAGCAGGGAGTCAGTGTGCACAGTTCAAAAGTATGACAGCCTTAGGAAAACCGCTGGACCTCAGCCGAGATGTTCTGGCTTCGATGCTCCTCACTTAAATGTCGCTTGATTTGAAATGTTCATTTGTGTTGCAGACCAAGGAAGTGCGAGCTACGGTAAAACTCCACGACGTCACCAGAGTGGATACCGGCCGTACTAGCGCTGAGTGAGGACAGGTCAGTGTCACCTCAATGAGGAGTCTGAAAAGGGGGCCTGGCAACAGCTCTCTATTAGTATCTGACACAAACTGCACTCACAAGGCTACACCTGCAGGGGGAGCTCATGCAAAAGCTATGAAATGACAGCAATGTATTTATATCAATGCACATTAAACATGTTTATTGTGAGTTTAATCTGCCTTTTTACATAGAAATGCCAAAATGTACCAGATCTTTAGTTAACTCATGCACTCACTTTCCCTTTCTCTTGTTGTCCCATATAAGTCGTTATCACAAAAACAGGACAAAAAAAGGATTAACTTTATGAACTCTAAATTAGACAAACTCACAACTGTGGCTGACCAAGCACTGCCAGAAGAAGCTCAGATACCATACTTTGTACATTTGAGAAACATTGGGGAAAAAAGCAAAATGTACAAAGCAAAAAGGTCGGGGTACACCCATAGGCGTAGGAGGCGGGGGGG
>JACN01089819.1:0-21040 GCA_000787155.1 Scartelaos histophorus
ATTGTTTTTCAAGCATACACTTCACCAGCCTCATTCAAACACAGCAGCCATTGTTTTTAGCACCATTTGAGCTGCTTCCTCGCGCTCGGTGTAGCAGGGCGGACGAGAATGTTTTACGATAAGAGCGGAGACGATGCCTCAGAGACGGACGGGCTAAACAGGTTTGTGTCGGTTGTAATGGACTTTTAATAATGTGCGTTGTGTGTGGACGGTCACCGGGGGATTTCAGACGGAGAGAGGCTTTCACACAAACAAATACTGAAATATGAGCTCTGAACAATGCCCCGGCCGACCGCAACTGCATCATCTCCACCTTTTTCGAGTAATACATTCAAAAATATACAAATGACGCGATGAATATATGGAAAATATCAATGCAAATGCTCATTTTTACGCTGTTTTCTACGTTATAATGTAGTTTTCTCATTACAAACAGAGCTGGAGTTGTGTTTCGTTTCATTCACACACGTTTAACACACAAACTGCTGCATATTTATTCTGAGTTTTTGTCTGAAAGTGAAAATACTCAGCTCCACCTGGTGATGTCATGCGGTAAAACAGGAAGTGTTTTTAAACTCACCTTAATTGCAATAATTTTTGGATGATTTCAGCTCTGGGATTGACAATCTCGGCTGAACTAATGGTAAATGGATGTAAAAGGAGGAGATCAAGGAAACTTTTCAAGGAAACTTGAAAACAACCAATTCATGACATCATAAGCTGGAACAGGGAATTTTGCGCTTTGGAGATGATTTTTTACTATAGAAAAAAGATTCCTGTGAGTTTCAATGCTTTTACATCCACACAAACAGACCTGGAGTTCCTTATATCTTTAGTTCAATAGAAATCGTCAATTCCAGAGCTGAAATCATCCAAATTATTTTAGTAAAGGTGTGCAGAGTTTAAAAACACTTGCTGGAGCACTTCCTGTATCACCACATGACATCACAAGGTGGAACAGAGAGACAAACTCAGCCTTAGTAAGTGTTGGGCACCATACATTGAAAAAGTCAGGAGCAGGAGCTGCCCCCGTGCTCACTTCCTGTTTGGATAGCGGCATTAGCTAGCTCCGTATGTATATATACTGTATATAGTTTTATGCCAGACTGTGGAATATTACAGCATTTCCATGGAAACAAGCAACCAGTCCAGGAAAATAATGTTCATGGAAAAGCAAGGACCCATGTTTTTTCTGGCCTAAAATGTTACTTACTGTGGCTTTAACGGGATTAACTACATTTTGGAATCGGGGGTTTAATTTGATAATGATTTGTATTCATATTCTAACTCACAAAAAGGTCGTGGGTTCAATCCCCAGACCACATAGGCCATATATTGTGGACACGGCATTTGATTTGATTTGCGCAAAACCTTCTGGCAGCTCCCGATTCAGAAACCTTTTATTGAAAATTAGGGTAAAATTTCATTTAGCGTAGACTGGAAAAGTGCACTGTAAAACAAAGCATTTAAGCTAACAGTGTAAAGTCAGCTTGAATTAGTGTTAGCGCAGCGAATTTGGGAGTGTTCCAGTCATGTGATCTTTAAACAGTTGGAGATTGGCCAGCTGCCTCGTATAAAACTACACTCATTTACTTCCAAGTTTGGCTGGCCCCCTAAATCAACACATAATGCATGAAATATGATCGATACGCTGTGTCCTTCAAGAGGCGGCTCAAGTTTAAAGAGGTAAAAGTGCTGAGTGTGGGAAACGCCGCCATGACGGAGCCAAAAGCAGCCCAGGACGGTGCTCTGTTCCCCCACACGGAGCGGCGAAGACGGGGGCATGAGCAAGGACGTCCCATCAGAGCAGTGGAGGACAGTTCATCTGGAGAGAGCACATTTACAGGCCTGTGCAGGAAATATGGAGTTATATAAATATAAAGGATCTCCAATAAGGCACTAGCGCTGTGCAGTGCCCAGACCTCAGCTTTTTAACAAACTCACGGTTCAACATCCAAGATTCTACTTTCATTATCACAGGAAACAAAAAAAATTAATTTAAAGCATCAAACCCTGCAGAGTTCTGACGCATAAAGAACCCCACAGATAAGCCCATGATGAGACTTGGAGAACAGACCTGGAGTGTTTTGTTTCATTCACACATATTTGACACATTAACGCTTCATTACTACTCCTCTACATCTCCAAAGCTCAAAATGTTCTGTTCTACCTTGTGATGTCATGAAGCGGTAGTGTTCATGTTAGTGCCGTAGTACTGAAGATCGGTCCCGGTCTCGTCTCGGATTTGAGGGTATTTGGACTCTGTCTCAGTCTTGATGAGGCTTGATCTCGATCTTGTCTCGGTCTTGATGGGGCATGGTCTCGTCTTGGTCTCAAGGTCTAACACTTGACTAGTGAGATCATATTTCATTACGGTCGGTAAATGTGCAGATGTTGATAAATATCACTGCAAAACTAGTAGGAGAATCTAACTGTAAATGGGATAAATTTGATAAAAACTCACTTGATTCACCTTTTAGGTTGTTTTCTGTAAAGTCCCAATGGAAGTGGGATTAAAAGGGGTTCTCAAACTGCGCATCAGGGTCCAAAAAAGGGGTGTTTCAGTGTAGCACAATTTGTTTGGTCTATTTTAAGTTCAAAAAAACATTAACCAGAGCAAATGATAGATTTATTAAAAAAAAAACATTGAGATATATGTGCCAAAAATATAGAAAATTACGATTAATGGGTCACAATCTTGATCTCGACCTTTAAAAGTCTTGGTCTTGTCTTGGTCTCGGAATACTATGTTTCTGGACTGGTCTTGGTCTCGATTAGTGCGTTCTTTTAACACTACAACATTAGTTCTTAGTTTTTACCTTTAGTTTGGCTAAGATCGGCATTTCTGAAAACAAAACACAACTCCAGGTCTGTTTGTGACGAGGAAAATCATTATAACACAGATCAGAAAACAGTTTAATATGGGCTCTGTAAACTTTTGGTCACACTGCTGCACAAAGACGCACACGCAGACACAAATGATGTTACATAAAGTCCATTATCTTCCACTGCTAAAACACTGTCACTATAACAACAACATTAGCGAGTGATGTATTTGTCTCATTTCCGCCCAGAGCAGTCAATTTCTATTAATCCTGCGTGGCTTTATGTTCCAGAGCACCGCGTGAGCCTGAAGCGTCATGATCTGGGCGTAAAAGGTTAAGCTTATAAAAGACGTGCGTTTCTTTAGACTGTTAAAAGGTCTAATGTTTTATCACAGCGCCTCAGTATCGCTCGCCGTCGGATTTGGTATTTAGATGTGTCTTTGCGGTCGGGGCGGAGAGTGTGGATTCAGCAGAAACAGAGACACCGAGAGGGGGAAATGTCTGTGCAAATGTAAAAAGGAGCTGTTGAGGAATGGCACCGGCGTCGCAGAACGTTCACAAAGAGTTAGCTACACTTGACTAGAGAATTGTTGACATTTTTGCAGTCGCAGCAGAGTATTTTCCTTTTAAAAGCAGCTCAGGTGTGATTTAGCAGTGGTGCTGTCATGATACTAAACGTTCAAACTCGATAATTTGGATATTAAGGAAAGGACTGGATACTCAATACTGAATTCAGTTTTATTTAGACAATAGCAATTACCAAGTGGTCTTATACACTGCTCGCTGCAAAAAAAAAACCTCCTTAAAACTAGAAAAATACACTTATTTTAAGTTAAGATGCACAAGAAACAAGTGAATTTATCTATCAGTGCAGTAGGAGAAACTTACTTCTCAAGAAATCTGAAAAGAAGAAAATATATCTATATCATTATTCTCAAAATAAGATAAAATCACTTATTTTAAGCAATAATTGAATCTAAAATAAAGCATAAAACCTAAAAATCCTCTTGTTTTGAGAAAACCTCATGTCTTAAACACATCTTAATACTTGTTTTGCTTGTTTTGTGTTTAGTTTATGGCAGTCATTTAGTCATATCCCCTTTTTTGGATTTAAGAGAATAAATCTTGGTTAGTTTTACAAAATTTGCAGTGCTTGGCTAAAATGTAAGATATAAAAATCTATCAGAAAATGCCTTAAAAGTAGTGAAATTCTCCGTCCATGGAGCAAGATCATTTTGCTTGACAAGTTCTCTTAAAAAAAATGCCTCTAGACAAGAATGAATCAGTCTCTGGTTGAGTGTTGATCGGCTGAAATAAGATTATAGATGCTAAATTTGAGATAAAATGCTTTAAATAAGCTTATGATTAGTCTGAATGTCCTGATAATAGATTCAAAGAGGCTAAATTCTACATATTTGTCCTTAAACCAGTCTGACATGAGAGTCGAGTTCTTACATTCTGATGCAGCTCATTCTGCTGTACATTAAAGTAAAATTTTTTTGTGCTGTGAAAAGGACTTTTTTAGTATCGATACCTGCGGAAAATGAGGTATCAATACTAAATCTAGTTTCTATAGTAGTTTTAGTATCTGATTTTTGGTTCTTTTGACACTTAGTTTGAACAGAATACTACTTTTAATCACATTCATAGTCAGACAAACTCCAGCCCCAGACTTAAACAAGCACACAGACGTTAATCTTCATTTTTAATTAACCTATTGACAATTTAATCACATTTGCCAGATACAATTTCACGAGACATTTTTAAACCAAAGCCGTCAAACAGAGAGCGAATGTCTGATGTAAAGATGTGTGCGTAGACATGAGTGAGCTCCATGTCTCCTGAAGCGCTCCCCCAGGCCCTCTCCTGCGCTGTACCCAGATACCGCTGCTCCGCTCTGGGACGCACAGGCTGAGGTCGGCCCTGGGCCTGGCCTGGAGCTCCGTGTTCATCCTCACCTCCATCATCACGGGAGCATGAACAGAGGAGCGTGCTGGAGTTCACAAGAGCTTTTCCCCATAGTAAATACACATAAACATTATATTTTAAAGTACGTTTCATACACCGCAAAAACTGGAGGGTTAACAGTTCAGGGTAGAATATTTCAGAGTTGTTTTTAGTCACAAAACGTGTTATTTCAACTATTTGAAAGTTAAATTTGGGTTTGAGTTGGGGTTATTTGCCAGAGCTGATATGGTTAAAGTTAATTCAACTTCCCTTAGTGTTAATTAAACTTCCCTTAGTGTTAATTCAACTTCCCTTAGTGTTAATTCAACTTCCCCTAGTGCTAATTCAACTTCCCTTAGTGTTAATTCAACTTCCCCTAGTGCTAATTCAACTTCCCTTAGTGTTAATTCAACTTCCCCTAGTGCTAATTCAACTTCCCTTAGTGTTAATTTTCAATCCCCTAGTGCTAATTCAACTTCCCTTAGTGTTAATTTGGCACCTCCCACCTACCACTTACCACTTCTAACTCCAGCGAGAGAACATAAATTTGAACCAGTTTTGTACATAATTTCATCCTAAATTAATAAAGGGTAAAAACAAAACATCTCTGTGTGTCATTTAGCTAAATCAGGACAACTCTGCAAAGTGTTATCCGTTTAATCTTATAACTCTTGATTTTGGTCCAGTGTTACTTAATTTAGAATAGATTGGAGTCATATAAACCCTGAAAAAATGTTAAAATTGATTCTGTGAGAGTCAACTTTCACACTCAGTTAGGTTAGATGCTGCATTTTATTGTACTCAGACTCGGGGAAAACTGATCTCCACCTCGAGAAAGTGCAAAGGAACCAAACTGGGAATCAAATCTGTGTTTGTAATAAGAAAATTTGAAACAACTGCGTAATTAAGGAAAACTGTTTTGCACTCGGACATTACGTAAGTCAGTATAGTCACATTTTCTTTGCGTTTTGGTAATTTTTAAGCAGTTTTTCTGTATTTTACCTAAACAAATGACAATTTACGCGTCTCTTTACTGTCCGCAGGGATGAGATTGGTCAAAAATGGGGACAACTGGGAGAATTTTTTGTATAAAACTGGGATAAATCAACGGTTTTGGATAAATCTGCTGTGACAGGGGACACAGGACTCAAAAATGGGACTGTCCCGAGGCGTCTGGAGAATTATCTTTTGGTCATTTTGAAATGTTAAGTTGCTTACGTAGAGAAAGCGTCTTTGAAAAACTTTATAGTGGCATTTAGACTTTCTTTCACATCATTTGACATTAGACACAAGTTTTTTTCTAGTCAAGCTGCCGTAATTGAGTCGTCAACAGCTAAAAATTGCTAACAGACTCGATTTATGAGCAGGAGCCGGCGATACCTGACGTTATCTACCTCGGGGTTCAGTCGGAGGATTCTTTGAGACTGAGATGTAGCTCCAGTGAGGGATGGATTCATAAGAAAAGAAACGTTAAACTAGTTTCTGTGGTTTGAATGAGCAGATCAAACATGGACTTGGAACATGGAAAACTGTGGCTTTCCAATGGTGCGATATGTCACCATGTTTACCAAATACATTTTTTTATTTTCTTGACTTTGAACTTCAGATGAACTGTTTGAAGTGAACTGTACGCATAGTGATTTGTGAGGGCGCTTTTACAACAACCTGCGGGAGCACCGAAAATGGAAATGAGCCCCGCTGCCTACAATCTGTACATATTTACATTTAAAAGTTCATTACTATGTGGTGTCCTTTTACAAATAAAATAAAAAAGAGAGTTTTTAAAGCATGTTATTACGTGGTTCCCTCATCTTTACATTACTCACAGTATTTTGAGTGATTCGTGCATATATATTATTCTTTATTTGAGCTCACTCCTCTGTACTTATGTGGAATTATTTAAAAGAAATTCACACATACATAATTCTTTCAACAGAAAAATGGAGCGCTCTCCCATTCACACACACTCCTACGCCAGTGTGCACAGAAACCCCCAGAAACTGGGGGTGAAGTGGGTTAAGTGTCTTGCCCAAGGACACAACGAAAGCATTCATCCGTGGGAGCTGAAACAGCATCGCCAACCTGTGGGTCAATGGGTCCATTTCTTTTTCACTGACAAAATTTCAAAAGCTTTTCCATGACTTTTTCACGACCTCAAGTGAATTTTCCATGACTTCACGGCTCCTTCATGTGTAATATTTAGCTTTATATTTAGTGAACCCTTGTGAACCTTTTTCACCGTCCCCTGACCACAGTGACTGACCTGATGAGAACTTACGATAATAACGCTGAAGTTGAGTGAAAGAGATACTAAAATTCCATGACTTTTCCAAAACTTTCATTGAATTTACAAAATTCCAAGACTTTTCCAGGATTTCCATGACTGTATCAATGGACAAACTCTCTCCCAACTGAGCTACTGTCGCCCCGACTGTAGAAAAATATGCAAATGAAAATCTGCTTCTTGCTCCAGTGAAGCGAGTCAATGAACCCATTTCTACTACGAAGATACTAAATGTTGCCGTTGGTTAGTTAATTAACGTTATTTTAAATAAGCGGATACAGTACGATGACAATGGTGATTTCAAAGTGTCAGAGTTTGAACCAGTGATCTTAACAGGTTCTATTCACGCATCACAAACCAGGAAGATGTCTGGAAGAAGTGATTATAACTTCCGGTGTTGTTCTCGACTTTGGGCTCTACTGATTTTGATATGTACGGATGTAACTGTCGATTAGCCAAACCTAAACAAACGCTACAATGACATGAAGGTGACGAAAACTGGGACATTTTCTCATTTTTCCTACCCTGAACAGAGCCCGAATGTCCGAACATCTTCCTGCTTTGTGACGTAGCGTGAAAAGAGCCCATAATAAGAGCAGTCCTGTGTGATGTCACCAACTACAGGAAACCGCAGAGGCCACTGGAGACCGCACAAACTTAGATTTAGTTGCAAATGTACCTAGTTTGCAGTAAAGTTGGCAGAAAATGACTCGAAACCATAAACACCATCCAAACCCTATAAACAGTTTAGACGCCGCTCTCTGCAGTTAATTAGGCTTTAGTTTCACTTACGTCGCCCACACTCTCCCCTTGTTTATGTCTTTGAGAATAGATTACAAATTAAACTTTTATTAAAGTTGATCAGTTGGGAGAGATTTGAGTCGCCCCCGACGGCAGCTCTGATGATTCTATTAAAAGTGGAGCGGGAGGCTGTGTCCTAACGACTTTCGACGGGACCAGCCTCAATCAGCGGCCGAGCATGAATCAATTAAGAGCGTCCTATAGCCTAACCAGATTCCCTGCTCTCCGCTTTTCCTCGTCAGCCCACGATATTAGCAGTCTGCAGAGAGGATTGCAGCTGCATGATGTACGCCACTATAACACACCCCTTTACCTGAAACTTTAAGAGCATTTGTGTTTTTTTAATAGAGTTTGGGGATAAATAAAGCACAGGTTTAATAAGGCCTTTTTCTGACAGTTTAAACCTTCATTTAATAAAGTAATGTCTGTTTGTTTATGTTCAGAGAGTTAATATTGAAAAAGCTTTTGTATTTGTTTGAAGACACAAAGCTGGAAAATAATCAAAAGTGGTGACTGATTAATATGAGCGGGAATTATTCATTACAATACAACAATATTATCACTATGTTGTGCATTCACCACCAGAATGGGAAAAGTTTTGAATATAAAAACATCAAGTTGCAGCAGAGTAAAAATCACAGTGAACTACGTAGACCACAATCCCTGAGTCCATGTTAGACCCTGTGTTAGACCCTGTGTTAGTTTGAGTCCGTGTTAGACCCTGTTTTAGACCCTGTGTTAGTCTGAGTCCATGTTAGACCCTGTTTTAGACCCTGTTTTAGACCCTGTGTTAGTCTGAGTCTGTGTTAGACCCTGTTTTAGACCCTGTGTTAGTCTGAGTCCGTGTTAGACCCTGTTTTAGACCCTGTGTTAGACCCTGTGTTAGTCTGAGTCCATGTTAGACCCTGTTTTAGACCCTGTTTTAGACCCTGTGTTAGTCTGAGTCTGTGTTAGACCCTGTTTTAGACCCTGTGTTAGTCTGAGTCCGTGTTAGACCCTGTTTTAGACCCTGTGTTAGACCCTGTGTTAGTCTGAGTCCATGTTAGACCCTGTTTTAGACCCTATGTGAGTCTGAGTCCGTGTCATCAGTTGCAGTGTCACAGTGTTCTGAGTTCTATCAATAAATCAATGAGGAAAAGGCTTGAGAACAAATGGACACACAAGGACTGACTCTGCTCACTGTGCTCCGCTCAATAATGGAAGCGACTGTGAAACTATTTATGAAAACGTTTGGTTTGCTCTTTCTGTCTCTCTCCTGGTGGCTGGAGGATTCAGATCTCACAGGACAGATCCACTTCAGAGTCACAAAAAAATTAGCGTAAAATCATTCAAATCTGTTCAATTACACATTTCACACTCACCAAAAGGGGTTCAAGCTCAATAACAACAGTAAATAACAGTATTTGTTTATAGAGAATCTGTGCTCAAGAGGTATAATACTCCCTACAATGGAAGCATACCTAGTCTGACCAGGATTAGACTAGACTGGACTTGACTGGACCTAGTCTGACCAGGACTAGACTAGACTGTTTTAACTGCCTGAATTTAACTAAACTTTACTACACTAAACTGGATTAGACTAGACTGGACTTGACTGGACTAGACTAGACTAAACTAGACTAGACTAGAGGACTAGACTAGATTTAACTGGACTAGACTAGATTAGATTGGACTAGACTAGATTAGATTGGACTAGACTAGATTAGATTGGATTAGACTAGGCTAGACTGGACTTGACTAGATAAAATTGGACTAGACTGGACTGGACTAGATTAGACTGGACAAGACTAGATCAGACTGGTCTTGACTAGATTAGACTGGACTAGACTAGATTGAACTAGAGGACTAGACTAGATCAGACTGGACCAGACTAGATTAAATTGGACTAGACTAGATTAGAAAAGGACTAGACTAGATTAAACTGGACTAGAGTAGACTGGACTAGACTAGACTGGACTGGAATAGACTAGACTGGACTGGACTAGATTACTCCAATTTCATTTTGTCTAGTCCAGTCTAGACTAGATTAGAATTGGACCAGACTGGACTGGACTGGATTAAACTGGACTAGACTAGATTAGAATTGGACCAGACTGGACTGGACTGGATTAAACTGGACTAGACTAGATTAGAATTGGACTAGACTGGACTGGATTAAACTGGACTAGACTAGATTAGAATTGGACTAGACTGGACTGGATTAAATTGGACTAGACTAGATTAGCCTGGTCCTCCTTGTTCCTCGAGTATTTCTTGCTACTCAAACATGTGTAAATCAAACAAAACACAACTCCAGGTCAGTTTTTGGCAACAGAACGACATTTTAACCCGATTTAAACCTCTTCCGGTCCAAATTTGCGTCACATCGTACTTTTTACCTTTCACAGTTATAATTATAATCGGCATCGACTCAGGTCAGACTCTGCCTCGCCTACGCATAATCAGCCAACATCCTGGATTATTGACGATCTCGAAAACATTTGAGAGGTTAAAATGCAAATATTTATGACGAGAGCCAACTGTAAATATCGGTTTAGCGCCGGCTGACGTGGGAGGCTGTCAGGTTCATCAGATAACGCCGCTTAAACCGCTTTATTTTCAGAACTTGCTGGTGCATTTATAGCACTAAGCAACGGCAACTCGCTCTGACAGTTTCTATTGAACCGTTTCATAAAATAAACAGCCAGCCACCCCCACAGAGCTGCATTCAAATTGAAACAAAGCAAAATTAGCATAGTTTTCGCCTTCGAATACAGCGATACAGTGATGCAGACAAGACACATTACCACTTCAAGGTTGTCCCATGCGACCGCTCGTGTTCGCGCCCGAAATCGTCTCTACGGCTCATTTTAGGTTCAAATACCGACAAAAATCAACAATATTTATTATCTACGGACTATGATCTGATCCAGTTATTGTAGTTTTCTATCATTTTAAAGTAAAAAAACATAAATTAAATGGCGGTAAAGACGTAAAATGGCAACCCGGGACCAGGTTTGAAGCTTTTGGTGTGAAGTTTGTAAAGTCTGGATGAGGCTTTTTCATAAAAAAAAATCTGATTGCTTGACGCTACAGTGCAGCGGCGTTGTGCTAAAAACGAACTAAAAATAAAAGCAACGTTGGTGATAAGATGAATTAAAAGGTTCTTGTTTTGTTTTGCCGTTTATCAGATATTTCCGGGATAAAGTCCATAAAAACACACTGTGAATTTCATAAAATTAACTAAATGACTGCTAAATATGTAAGATTATTAAGCTTATTTCAATGTATTATTTATTTTTAGTTTTTATATCTATAAGCGAGTTAGAATCCACACAAAACAAGCAAAACAAGTGCTATAATGTGTTTAAAACGAGTATTTTTAGGTTTTATGCTTTATTTTAGATCAATTAAATACTTTAAAATAAGTGATTTTTATATTATTTTGAGATGTATAAAGAAAAGATTTTTGATAAGTACATTTACTTACAGCACTCCACTGCAAAAAGCAATATCTAGTTCTTCTTTTTACTGCAGATTCAACTTGACAAGTAAATTGATCGACCAATGGAACAAGTGTGTTTTTCTTAATTCAAGCAACATTACATTTTGTTTCTTATTTAAAGTGCAAAGATTTGTTGTTTTTCTTATTTTAAGTGTAGCAAGAAATATAAAAATCTTGTTCCACTGACAGATTTTTTTTTTTAATATTTAACAAATACAATAATAAGCATACAACTCCAACACAAAAACATGAAACAATACCTACAACAACACAAAAACAAAGGAAAAAAAAAAATACCCACAAATCCCCACAAATTGATGAAAATTGATAAAATGAAGCAAAAATTATTGCACTGCTAGGCCTTCTTCTATTTCCATTTACATTTGGCTCATTTATAAATAATTTCCCTTTTTCTCTCTCGTTTTTCTCTGCATTTAATCATCACCTTACTTAAAAAAATTTTTGCCATCATTTCCTTTCATTGTCTCTTACTTTTTACTAGAGTCTTAAAGAGTAATTTTAAATGTTATTTTCTTTTTTTCCACCTTTGCTTTTTATATTATAATAATATATACACACATACATATACATACGCACATACACATATTTCATTTTAGTCATAAGAGTTATATATCATAAGTGTCATAAGTTAGTATATAGATGCACAAAACAATAATAATAATAATTAATAATAATGACAGATAGTTTTACTTGTTAAGTGAAATTTACTCAAATCATGATCAAACTAGATTTTTGTAATGTGGCAGATAATTTAACTAAAACAAGTGTATTTTTCTAGTTTTAAGGAGTTTTTGGGGGGGGGGTTTTGGCACTGTGTATCCGAATCTCCCAAAAAAACTCATCGAACACCGTGGGCTCAATTACATTTTACAGTCAAAATACTCCAGTGCAAAAAGTGCTTAAGTAGATCATCGTTTTCCTTAGAATGTTCCAGTTTTGTACATAACCAGATGGATCGTACTGAAGAATATGTTGATTTTCAGTAACACATTAGATAAGAAGTCTGTGCCTACACAGAGTGACCCGACGTCCTGGATTCTGGAGGAACTGGATCGAGTTTGAGAGTCTGTGAGGTCAAAATGCAAATATTCAAATTCACACTGACCTGATGTGGGAGGGTCTGGGGCCTCAAAGAAAGATGTTACGTGTTAGAACATCGTTTTAAAGCTTTATTTACATAATTTGACTGTGTGCGGTGATAGCAACAAGTCATAACCATGTTTTCTGTGCAAAAAAACACCCCCGCAGACCAGAAAGCAAATTAATAAAGACATATGTGCAGATTTTGGAAGATGACAGTCACATTTCACCACTTTAAGACCAGACGCTACAACGAAAACTCATCTTTTTACTTCAGTTTTACTCTCTTAATATAAAAAAAGTGATGAAAGGGGAAGAGGAGACAGGTTTTCCATCTGACTCCAACCCTTAACAAATAAATAAATCAAAATTACAGACGGGAGCTTGAAAGTAGCACCTACACACACCAAACTTTCCAGTCTTTTCGTTAAGATTTTGATGCAACGTACAGAAGGATTTGCTGATATTCTAAGACAAGTAAGACCCAAAATTTACACTATAGGTTAATTCATCCCCGTCTGTCGAATTGATAATGTTTGATAATGGTTCATTTGTAGATGTTTCATTGCATTTTAATCCATGTTTAAATCAAATATATTTATTTCTAAACTCTGTTAATGTAATTTGCGCAGCTATAATGCCTTAATATTTTGTATTTTTAGGGGGTTTTTTTGTTGCCTCTTCCTGCACCTATTTTTATCTGTTGTGCTTTTTTTAATTGTTATATGGTATTAACATGCAAAAATAAATTAATAAATACATAAAAAATCTCATTATATTGAAGTTGTTTTTTTTTTTTTTTTAATTAATATGTCAACAAAAAGCCTGACTTTATCATGTTTCATTGTCTTGCCTTAAAACTATGTAACTTTTAGTCCCAAAAAATGTCCTTACTCTAAGAGGGCTTGCATCTCCACAGACCTGACTCTTATTTGGCCTGTCTCCATGGAAAATGGAGTGGATTCCTCGGCAATTTCTGTATTAAAATTACTTTGATTATTAGTTTTAGATAATTATTTAGAGTAATTCCCTTCTCTTGTGTTCAGTTTTAGTTAGTCCTCTTGTATTTAAACCTGTTCTTTGTCCGTTTGGGTTAGTTTGATTTACGTTCACTGGAGGTGGCCCTTTATGTTAATTATTTCCCTGATTTCAGCTTTTTTTTAAAGAACTTAATTCAATTTAAACTTATTTTTACCCTTGTCTTTCCCTTTCTGTGTGGTCCACTACAGAAATGTTGTTCCTTTGACTAATTTATAGTATATAAAGTACGGAATGAAGCTCATATTTATGTGCAGAATGTTGTGAACTTTGGTTTCACTTTCCGTGGTCACCTCCAGAAAGTCACACACTGTACTTTTAAAACTTTTATATAAATACACTTCACTCTTAAATCTTAATTCTTTCCCGGCTGAAAAATCTTTGTCCAAACGTGTAGCAGCCGCTTATTGTGACTGTTCGGAGCAGATTCAGACTTGGCTCTCGGGTTCAGTGGAGTTTTCTCAGAGCTTCTACAGACTGAACCCACTTCAATCTGCCAACAGGCCATATGCTGCAGCCACAGGGGTACGTCCTCAGGGGGAGACACGCTAAACGCAAAAACTATTCAGCCACTCCATTTTATCCAAGTTATTCTGCTTAAAAATACAATCTGAGTTTTAATTATGTTAAACCCGAGGGAAAGACGGCGCTGGCCAAATGGTCTAATGGGAGTAGATTTCATTTTCGTCTGGATGTTATTCCATGGACTGGTCATTTTGTCCAGTCTGACCGGCCCTTCAAACAGGAGACTTATCCAAGAGTCAAGCTCCACACAATCTGTTCCCGAGATCATCCCCAAAAACAGTGAGGACAGTGCTAACTACTCTGCCACTGAGCCGCCTCAGCTAAAATCATCAATGTTTCACATTAATACAGTTTATACCGTAATATTCAGACTATAAAAAGCTACTTTTTTCTGTACCACACACTGTACCACACACTGTAGTACATCGCAACTGTACAGATGTGCTTTTTCTTCCTTTAAGTGTTGATAAAGTACTCACGCAGAATACTCACACAGAGTACTCACGCAGAGTAATCACACAGAATACTCACACAGAGTACTCACACAGAGTAATCACACAGAGTACTCACACAGAGTACTCACACACAGTAATCACACTAAGTACTCAGATCGATGCTCCTGCTGTTCAGACACAGATTCACGCGCCTCTCGATGATTCACTCAGTGGACACGATTCAATTCATTTAATGCACATTTTCTGTTTGGCCTTGTCTCTGTGCAGCTGTGAGAAGACGCTCCAAACCCAAAGACTCGAGACGCTGCCAATCGGCACCAACACACCCTCTGACCACCAATCACTCATGTGCATAGACAACATGGATGAAAAGTCTTGCACAACAACACCAACAAAAAGTAGTTCAGAACACAGAAAACATGTTATGAAGTGTGATTTTTAGTTTGTTTAGCCATACTTCAGTCAATTGGTCTGAATGAAACAGTGAACCCTATTATTAATTATAAAATATGTTTTTACTATTTAGCTGGTCTTGCAAACTAATGGGGCTTACTCCCTATGTGCAGTTAGAGGAAGAGAAACCAGCCAAGATGCCACTGCAGTGCAAAAAGAGATAGAGATATATAAACATAAATCTATCCAAAAATGACATAAAAATAGTGGAATTATCTGTCCATGCAACAAGATAATTTTACTTGACAAGCTCTCTTAAAATTACTCTCCACCACAGGCCGATATTTAGTTTTGGCCGACCTGCTGTATAAAGAGCTCACACAAAACTTGATTCGAACACAAAAATGCAAATAGGTGGCAGCCCCAAATGTGATTACAGCGCTCTCAGGTTTGTGCTAAAAAGAGTTCAAATTAAAATAACAATTTGGGGAAAAGAATCTGTGTATCATTCGTTTACCGTTTTTTTTTTTTTTTTCAAACTCCTGGACCTAATATCCAATGTGGAGCGTCTGTGTACATCGAGTTATTAAAAGGACTAAACCAGAATTGAACCAGGTCTAAACCAGGACTAAACCAGATCTGAACCATGACTGAACCAGGACTGAACCAGGGGACTGAACCAGGACTGAACCAGGGGACTGAACCAGGACTGAACCAGGACTGAACCAGGACTGAACCAGGACTGAACCAGGACTGAACCAAGTCTTCAGTCCCCCCCTCCGGTCCTCACTTTCCTCACCCCCGGTCACCGCCTTGCCTAACTGAAATACTGAGTCCTGGTTTAGTCCTGGTTTAGTCCCGGTTTAGTCCCGGTTTAGTCCCGGTTTAGTCTCGGTTTAGTCCCGGTTTAGTCCCGGTTTAGTCCCGGTTTAAAGTTGGACCTGGTTCATGTTCAGACAGAGTTTAGCTCCAGTTTGGACTTTCTCTACAAAGTCCTGTAGTGCTGTTTTTTTAGGTTTAGTCCTGGTTTTGTTCTGGTTCGGTCCTGGTCCAGTCCGGGTCCAGTCCCGGACCTCAGACCTCTGCAGGGCGTCCTGGTTTAGATGGTTCAGTGCTAATGACACAGGAAACAGCTGTTATCCATTTTTTCCATTATTCATTTAAACACAAAATTGAAAACTGAAAAAACAAATTGTTATCCGTTTCGTTTTTGGAGACAAATAATGAAGAAAAGAGTTGTTAATTTCATCTTATTCTTTATTTTATTTAAAAAAAAAAACAAATGAACCAATGGAGATTATGTATGAAAGACTTCCATAACAAAGACTTTTTTTTTTTTAAATTAAAACAAAATATTGCAAATCTAATCACACAGTCGGTCAGAAAAATTGCGATTCGATATGACGACCGCGCCATATTACGAAGGAAAATATTGCCGATACCAGTCGTGACTTGACAGTAGATTCAAAGGTTTGGCCAAGGTCTTTTGCAAATCTGTATTCTCACTCCAAATAAAGCCAGTGTCCGGAACCTTCTGTGATGACAAGAATAATCAGGCTTATCTCCAGCTTTATATAATAACTTTGGGTGCCCTCTGTCTCCACCTGGACCTCCCAATACTGGCCCAGACTCGGGATTACAAACTCTTTTATGATTAATCTCTGTGACTTTTAAAGACCGCTGAAGGTGAGGTTTCATTTTGCCCATAATCTGGCTCTGTGTGTGTGGAGAAACTGTGGGTGTGCGTCCGAGTGTGTGACCTGCCGCACAATCGAGTTCAAAACGGCGGCGAAATGAAAATTGGTGGAGGAGCCAATTATTTTTAAGGTGGTCTTTGGAAAGGTCTTAATAATTTTAGGCTGTGTTGGGAAAGTTCATTCAGAAAGTAATTAGTTTTTAGTTATCGGTTCTTCTTCCCGAGAGAAATAGTGTTAGCGATGGTGTTACAAAGAGGGAACTGCAAAAAAGCTTGGTTAAAATGTATGATATAAACACTTAAATCTATGAGAAAATGATTTAAAAGTAGTGAAATTATCTGTCCATGCAGCAAGATCATTGGACAAGTTATCTTAAAATAAACAACCTCTAGACTAGAATTAAGCAGTTTTAGCACTATTAAGTCGATAATAAAGCTGAAAACAAGACAAATAACCTGATATAAGTTTTAAAATCTTGGCTAGATCAGATCAATTTGCAGTGTGGGAATTACACGTTTGTATTTTTACTAATGGTGGGCAAATATATATATCTTTTTTTTTAATTTAGATTAATCTCACTGCCAATTTTAGATTAATCTAGATTAACACCATGACATGGCGTTAATCTAGATCTAGATGGTTCAGTTGGAAAAGTGCGAAATTCAAGTAACAACATTAGGGATGTAACGATATCCAAATCTCTCACTACGATATTTTCTCCATCAGCATCTTACGGTACGATATTTATTTCGATATTTTATGGAGTCTTACAAAATTGTGAACGTGCTACTTTTTCGTTTTAAAACACCATGTTAAGCCTTTGGTGCTGTTATAATATAGAAATTATATTTAAAAGTGCTTAATAATAATTATTTCTTCAAGTCGTCTGAACTGAAACAGCAAAGGATCATGGGATATGTAGTTCCCTCAGGTTTTTTTTTCAGCTATTACTGCACCACAACAATGGATTTAAGCAAAGAGAGTTGAGATTCGATATATTGTGATGGTCCACGATGTTATTGTGAGACTTTTGACGATACAATATCACGATATTCCGGTTATTGTTATTATTGCCTCTTGTGATTAGTTTTCACAAAATTAATCCCAAAAATGTGTAAAAATTTGTTCACAAAACACATCGTTTTGAGTCTGACTAAACCACGCATGTTTTTATTGTTTACATCCCCAAAGCGCAAAATACTCTGTTCCACCTTGTGATGTCATGAAGCGGTAGTTTTCAAGTGTTAAACTCAGACTAAATGTGTTAAATGTGTGTGAATGAAACAAATTCAACTTCAGATCTGTTTGTAATGGAGAAACAACTCATTTAGATCAGGGAACAATCACGTCTTTGCGGTTCAATAATGGCACCACTTTCTTAGGCTATTGTGAGAAATAATTATAATAGAGTAATTAGAGAGATATCAACCAAAAACAGGTCAAAACATGTGATATTTTTGCATTTAAAAGTCAAATCCAACCACATAAGTCTGATCTTTCCTCCAGGTCCTTTAAACTATAAGGATTCTACTGTTGTAATGAACACGTGAATGCCTTCTCTTCTTTCTTTCCCTTTTATGCAAATAGTAACAGCAGCCATGTCCTCAGACAAAGACGAGACCAGCGTCCCTGTGTCGTACATGAGGAGGTTGTGGGTTAAATTACCGGCTCTGTGGCAGGAGTCTGGTGGCAGTGACGCAACAGCTGTGTTTGGGACAGTAGCCCACAGACAGGGAGATGCAGCAGGCTTTCTTAAAAAAAAAAAAAAAAAAAAAAAAAACCCTTCACTAGTTCATGTGCTGCTATTCATGAGATGCTACCTCTGTAGTGGAGAGGCTGGGGAGGCTGGGGGTTCTGCTGCTACGGTGGAGTACGAGTAGAGGAGGGCAGTAGCTGAATAAAAAGTGTCTTGCTGCAGTACAGGTATATCAAAATAAGCTGCGTTTCATTGTCTGATCATCTGGAAGTACACATTAGCATGCTAGTTGCTGTTAGTTCTGCGGTGATAACAAAACTCCACTGCCTATAAACTCATCTTGGTGAATAAATACTTAATGGATTCAGTGGATTTATTAACTATTTCATAAGGTGCTTTGGACTTGGTTTGGACCTGGTTTGGTCTTGGTTTGGTCCGGGTCTAGTTCAGGACACAATGGGTGAAGGTCCGAGGTTCAAAGGCTCAGTGTATGTTCTCTCTCTGTGGATTAAACAACAATGGAGTGGTTATTCTGGCCAATCAGAGCGCAGGAAAGAGGCTTAAGACAAAGGAGACCCAAACAACCTCCCCGCTCAGGTGTAATCCCCCAGGGCAGGGGGGCTCTGGCATCTGGGACATAATATCCTCTACTGCGGGGGTGGGCAATTATTTTCTTCCATGGGGCCACACGAAAAGCAGAAAATACTGTGGAAGGCTCAATTCTGTATATTATTAATTATATTTCTTTTTTTTAAAAAGACTGGTAAGAATTTATTTATGACTAAGCAATGAAAAAGTGAGGTTGCCTTACAAAAAATGTCATTAAAAAGACCTTTAAAATAAAAACAATGACACTGTAGTCCACGCATGAGCTACAGTGATAAAATACGTTCATTTTGTAATTCCAAATGAGCTTAAACAGGCCGGTCAGAGTCAACTAAAGAGTCGAATGTGGCTCAGGAGTTGGACAATGCCCAGGTCTGATCTAACCAAACTGAATTTAAAAATATAATCCTCCAGTTAACATAACGTCCTGACCTAGACTAGGCCGAGATCTGGAGATGGGTCACACTGCTCCTGACAGGTTGATCGAGAATGGGTCAATCATACCTGACAAACAATTATACTATAAATACAACTGAACCTGTGTTGCCAGATCCTTCACCTGCAGAAAGAGACACGTCCAAGTTTGTCTCATTCTCAGTTTTTGTTCAGGCCTCGTGTGAAGCTCAGAACCTCCAGAATTCCCTTCCTGAGCTGCAGAAGAGGTTGCACCAGCACTGACTCAGGATTGACTGCATTAGCCGGGGTTTAGGGAGTGAATAATCAGATCGGACAGAGGCATTTTAGGTTTAAACACGCTGGATTTCAACGTTGAAACTGGCAACGCAAATGAGATTTATGTGAGGCTCATTCTGCTTTCAAACAACTTGTGCAACGCAAATGATTTATGTGAGGCTCATTCTGCTTTCAAACAACTTGTGCAACAGATCTAATGTTTTTGTAATTCAGAATAAATCAACATTAGACTTATCAGTAAAAATTGTATTTGATTGGAACATGATTACTTGAAATCTGAGGATGTGTCACGTTTATGCAACTCAAAATCTCACATATAATTATTTTAATGTGTGAACTTTACTATGGGCCTTAATATCTATAGTTTTCAAATAAAAAACTAGCTAAATTATATCTTCGAACAGCTCAAAAGTCCTCAAAAAGTCATTCAAAAACGGAAAAAATACTGATATCGACGTGGGAAAATGTCAATTATCTGCTACAACAGCGCAACAACTGTGGGATATTGGATAATGACAGAAAAAATCCATATTGGTCCATCACTAACCCAGTTCTCATAAACCCATGACTGAAACTGAGTGGGGTTTTGATACGAAAATGTGAAAAAGAAATGTAAATGTGTCCCCACCCACAGACACTCCACTCTGAAGTTTCTCTGTAAGTGTCTCCTCTGTCCCCGGACGATCAGTGGACACCAGCTGCTGTGGGGTGTCGGGTTCCCTTTCCCCTCACGCTCTGCTCCACTGGCCACAGGAACATTATTTTGAAGAAGAAGAAACGTTTACATGATCCAGAAAGAAATTAATTCGGCTTCAAAATCAGAATAAACCACCATGATCCAGAAAGAAATTAATTCGGCTTCAAAATCAGAATAAACCACCCACTTACTTCAGAATTAAGTTTAATTTTGAATAATCATGTTTATTAGGAATTAACATGGTCTAATTGAAGCAGAATTTATTTTTATTCTGAATTAAAACTCTCATGTAAACGTGGCAAGCATAACTTTTCCAGTGAAGGGTTGTCTAAATGCTTTACCTGGTAATTTTCACCACTTTAATGCCATATTACGGACAATTCCAGGCAAAGCAATAGCGTCATAAAATCAGACGGCAAACCTTCCACCTCCAACGTACATAAAAGTGTTGCTTTAACATTTTACGAGCTGTTGCGCTTGTAAAATAAAGGCTGAAATAAATGGACTTGACTTTTCCAAAAGTCTTTACTGAAATAAAGTTTGTAAGTAATGAGGGAACTGTAAACTTCCCCCGACAAGAGCTGACGGTCGGCCAAAGCTTCTGTCAGGCCGTGCGATCTATCACCAGACGCAAAAACCTAATTTATTTGGGGTTCCTTGACATACAGAATTAAGCAGATACTCTCCATTTGTATTATAATGCAACAACATGATGTTAGTAAGTCGGCCATATTCTGCAACTCAACTAAAAGCCATATCTGGAACTTTTTAGAAATACTATTGCTTTCTCTGATATAA
>JACN01022373.1:0-11488 GCA_000787155.1 Scartelaos histophorus
TCAGGACTAAACCAGGACTAGTGTGAACCCGCCCGTCAGTGACACATGTTTAAATGAACTTCTTTCAGCTAAGTCATAACAGGAGGAAATTTGTGAAATCTTGTGGTCGAGTATTTTTTGGCGTATTTTTTATAAATTATTTTGTTGCCGCGCTACAGTTTTGTTGTTTGTTTAGAGGAAGGAAACTTGTGCACCACATTTGAAATTGTCACAGTTTTGATGATACAAATGGGTTTCATATTAACCATACGCAATGTATGTATTGTATCGGCAACTTGATACCCAGCCCCTAGTTCAATTCAATTTAGCAAACAGAGATGTCAGAGAATGAAGCAGAATAAGAAAAATAATAATAATAATTAATTAATAATTAAAAAAGCAGGCAATTGTCCCAGCATCTCCTGTCCTTAGACCCTTCTTCTTCGGCAAGGAAAAACTCAAAAAAAAAATCCAGTGGGAAAAAAAAACGAGAAACCTCGAGGAGAACCACAGTGAAGGAGATGTTATGTTTATGTAGTTATGATGGGGGTGTTCCACATGCATGTCTACAATGGAATGTTGCGCAGTTACCGTGGCGACACAACACATACGTTATACAGTCCGGTTTAGGAGTTTGATTTTCAACCAAAACGCGAGAGTGACTTGTTTAGCGGCACGAATAATAATACCGCTTTTTTGTAGTTCCAGCCAAGTCAGCTCTTTCTGCTCAGATTGTTTTAAAATAAAGCTCGGATTACAGTCGATGCAGCGGGTCTGGCAGAGCAGTGCCTCCAGTTAGCTTCACGCCCCCAGACAATCTTGATGACCTCAGCTATAAAGCACCGGTCCACCCAAACACAACCAATTTAACTATTATATTTCAGTTAGGCCATTTGCCTTGCTCCAGGGCAGATGTATTGTATAAGCAGCTCTTGAGGTCAAAAAAGGTCCTCTGAGCGCTGTCCAAGTCTAATTATAGTGTTTGATAAGTGTTTGATAGTCAGATAATAAGGAAGTGCGTGTTAGCATTACGAGTGTGCGTTCCATGAGTGTGAAAATACAACAAATATCATGATCCGCGAGCCACGATTCGATATATCATGATATACCTCAAAAACATAGGACGATATATTGCGATTTATCCATAATTACTTCTATTAATACAGTGAACACAACTGTATGAAATATACTATATAAAAATCAGAAAAGTGAATGAAACTAATGATTTTTTGTGAACATTTTTGAATTGATTTGAGAATTGTGCAATGAAGTATCACGATATATGAGCGAATCGATTTTTTGTTTGCATGCTAGTTGTTGTCTGCACTACAGTGGTTTCTGAAAGTTGAGCTTATAAACTCATCACGGTGAATATTTAGGATGCTCTGAATGCGTAAAGTAAGTGAGGAGTAACTTTGGACCACTGTGAATTGTTTAAAAATGAACTAAAATGAACTTTTCTCGCTTCTAAGACGGTAAAAATCAGGTAATGCGTCTTTAAGCAGCATGTTCACAATGGTGTAATGTTGTGGAAAGGTTACACAAATTGGAATGGCTCGTTTGTCAGGTTTACGACACAATTTCCTCTGTTTTCTACCAGATAATGTCCCTCCTCCTCTCTCCATGTAAAGCGTCTTTGAGTATCTTGAAGAGCATTATACAAGTATTATTATTACTATTATAAAACCCTATGCACTCAAGTCTGAATTTTATTTATTTATTACATAAGACATTGTTACATATGGTGGACAAAATGGTGTATTTAAAAAGAGAGGAGATTATTTTACTGCGTCTCATTCTAATAATACAGATTCAAAGGAAATAGTATTGGGCTAAATCACTTTCAAGTTCTGAGTGTTGCTTTGTTGTTTAAATTTACTCTTTTTATTTTCAAATCAAGAGTAGTGGGACAACTCCACTACTCCAGCGTTCCAAGGATAATGTTTCCACAATCATGTTCATTCTACTCATTTATTGTACTTTTTGGATATTTCATGGCAAATACAATGTCATTAATGGGAAAATTTTTGTTTTTTTATTGCATATACACATTTAAATTATTATACGCTAATTATTTTAATCATACATACAAGAATACTCATATAAAAGAGATAATTTTTCCCATTCTTGTATAAAGGAAAAATAATTTCTTGCCCCCTATCGTATGACGTTATCATGTGTAATCTGAAAAACACCAATACATTAACATTATTAGCTAAACATATTAGCTAAAAGTGCTGGAGCTTTTGTTAATTGCAGCCAGTCACATTTATGTTAACATGATGTGATGGTTCTATCACAAAATTGAACGGAGGCAACTGGAGGCAAAAGTGAAGTAGAACATAATGCGATTTTCATGGGAAAATTAGGATTCATTTTAGAATATCACAAATTATGAAAAATCAAGGACATTTTGGAAAATTAAAACCACTCAGATCCATGCGAATGATTCAGAGCTCAGTTTAAAAACGTACAATTGTGTTTTACATTATTAGTTTATTTGACAAGAGTTTATGATCCACACTAAGCATTTTTACAAAGGTAAAATCCACATTTTGAGGTTTTACTGGACAAATCCTTACAGAAATGTTGAGCCCACAACAGTTTTTCACAGTATCTACAGATATATTATACATTTATTCATAAATTACTCTTTTTGTGAAGCCCAAATATTTAGGGTTAGAAAACTGTATTTTCTTCCATCCTTCTTAACAGAGAAGCGAAGTAAATAAGATTTGTACTTTGAAATGTCAAAATTGTTGCTTATTTTTGTTATGTCATAAGCTCACTGTATTGAGATGTGTTTAGTATCGTAGTTTATGTATCGAGGTCTGTATTGTATCGGCAGCCCTAGTTATGATGGGGGTGCTCCACATGCATGTCTACAATGGAATGTTGCGCAGTTACCATGGTGACACAATGCACCATGTTTGAAAACTGTATTTTCTTCCATCTTTTTTAACAGAGAAGCAAAGTAAATAAGATAAGTGCTTTGAAATGTCAAAATTGTTGCTTATTTTTTGTTATGTCATAAAACCATTAGCATTTAGGTCGGCTTGTCATTGTAAATCATTGTAAATATATTATGTTGGCTTCATTTTGCCTCCACTTCAGAATTTTGAACATTCTGATGACATAAGATCTGAAAGGGCCTATCCAAATGTGAATTACAGCGTGTATTGAATGCATTGTTGAATCCGTAATAAGTGGTATTTAGGACACATGGGTTACGTAGCCGCTGTGGTCCAGGTGACTGAAGATTTGAGCGGGAAATAGAGCAGAAACTCAGAATCCTCTGGGACCGAGCGGGCCTATTGTTACGACTCGCTCAGGTTTGAAACAGAGGTGTGCAGAGGAGCGAAATATTTAATAATATTTTAGTATTCAGGAGAGATTATACTAGCTTATCACAGAAGAATAAAATAATACGTTTTTTCATTAGGGATATTTTTATTTCACTAGAAAATATTGACATAAAGATCCAAATCTCATGGTACGATATTATCACAATATTCATTTCACGGAGCAATATTTATGCAGAATTTAACATAATTGTACATAGATCCTTTTGAAATACTTTGGTGTTAATTATTACTATCACTATAATACCAAAAAGTGAATAAAAAAACATATTTCTTCATGGTTTCTGCACTGAAATGAATCATCTTTTGTTCATTTATCTGTGTTTATTCGCTGTTCCTACTATGAAACAATTTATTTAAGCGAACAAATCTGTAATTCAATATATTGCGACAGCTCTCAATATTATTGTGAGACTTAACGATACGATTTGATATTTTGATTATTGCTCCACAAACCCGACTCGTAACCTGGAGGAATGAAACTTGTTGGAAATGTGCTGTGACTATAATATTCCACATTACGGAATAAAACTTATCTATGGTGTTTTAACTTTCTATTTCCAAGGAATCACCTCCAGAAAGCTGCAGTGTTGCTTTAACTTGAGCTATGACAAAAGAAACAGAATTATGGAAGAAATGCCGATTCTACCGATATTATTGGGCTGTAACCTGCTTGATTTAATGAAGATTTAATTTAGTTTAGGTTTAATCTACACTGTGGAACATTCTAGACAAAGCAATAATTTTTTTGTGGTGAAATGTTATTGCAGTGAATGAAAAATTACACGGTTCACCTTTTATATTTAGCATTAAAAAAAATTTTATCGAAAAAATTGGCTTGTACTCGAGATTTAAAGATTACCAACGTGCTAAAATATGAAAAAAAAAAGAAAATTAATTTGTTTTTACATTTGGCTTAAACTAAAAAAGGGTTACGTGTTGGCAAGTAAAAAAAATTTGATTAAATGAAGTAAATCGTAAATGTTGAAGCCAAAATTACAAACTGAATCACAACATTTATTTATTTTTATGTTTTATGAATTATGTTAAAATCTCATCTCGTTCTTGGTTCCAAAACTGCCTCGTCCCACCTTTACTATGGCTCCGTTTGACTATTTTTTCTGTCTCATTTGTGAACATAATCCCGAAACACGGCGTCTTTAGTGAGTCTTGTTCCGCTCGGTGCTCCGGAGAAAAGCACCTTTAAGTTTTATGGCTCACAGCTGCAGCCGATAACGCTCACGGAGAAGAGAGGAATTACGACTCCCAACTGACGTCATTTACTCCGATTCACTGAGGCGTTCTGTTAAATGTTATGGCCCCATTCACACAAAAGGCTTTCCCACAACGGCGGATCGGGTCGTGTAACCAGGAGTTTCGCGGTTTGAGGTTTGATCCCAGCTCAAATGTGGTTTTTCATAGTTAAATGTTGATAGGACGAGACAGAAACGCATTTTTGCAGTAAATAAAGTTGATTTATTCGTTTTTTCCGGTGGAAGATCCATCGATTTGCCAGGAATGTTCCACAGTATGGCATTAAACCCTTTCAGCTGGTGTTCATTAAATTATTATGAACGCTTTTATTGCAGAAAGACACACTTACTTACGGTTTTGTGGACTCCCCTCTCCACAGATCCGACCTGTTTCTCGCCTCTCCGCGGACATGAATACATTTAATGCCCTACTGCAGTACATTTCAGGCAAAGCATTACCATAGAGACAAGCAGATTGACTTATTGACCTATATACAGCTCTCGTGTCCTTGAGCAAGACACTTAAATTATGGAGATGGGAATGATTCATTGGGTGATTCACAATGTTTTCTGTCAGTCTATTAATTTTATAGGTAATATTTAGAGGACTTTCCACCATAATAAATATACAGTATTGAGTTTAATTTGTTTGTTTCCATGGCGACTAAAGGCTGCCACACATTACAGGAGAATTTGCCCGATTTTAGCTGCGATTTCTTCTCCCTAAAGAAGCGTGATCCGACTTTTTCTCTTTGTGCGCAATTTTGAAGCTGAATAATGACATCCAGTCCACAAAACCGCACTATTAATCCAGTTTGAGGCGTTTTTTTAAAGTAAAAAGCCGAAACTAGATCCTCACACGGCGCACGAATCGAGGTAAGGCTGCAGATTAGCGATAGCAACTCTACTTCCTGTTAGGGGAAGTTTAGAAGAATAGATTTTTTAAGCAATATTTTCCACAAAAATTCATTAGTTACGTTCATTGTTCTGATTATTTTAGACTTTTTTGATCGACAAGGGAAATGTTTTGGGCACAGGAGCTCACACCACAATATATTAAAATAACAGAGAAAAAATCTAATAATAATAATAATAATAGCAATAGTAATAAATTCTAAAATAAGTTGTAAAAAAGAAAGGAAGAGTCAGGTGTCAAACAAATAAGGCATAACAATATAAATGTATATGTACAAGTCAAAAGGAAATGGAAAAATAAATGAGCTGCTGTACCCTGCTGCCGCTCTCTCAGCATTTTTATAAATTCTAATTGTTGACTCTATTAATAGAAGTAATTATTGATAAATAGCAATATATCGTCCTATGTTTTAGTATAGTGATATATCGAATTGACATGCAAATCATATGTATGCAAATCATGATATTAGTATTGTTAGAATCATGGCAATGCACACTCCTACTTCCTGTGGACTTTATCGCAAATTTTTAATGCTTAAAAAATCATGTATCTGAAGTGTTGCACCACATTTCACACATAATAAGACAGTTTTGACTTGTGTATAAACTAGAAGTGCAGTGTTCTGATTTTTTTTTTAAACTTTAGAGTCTCAGAGCGAGTGGTTTTACTGTAAACAGCTTTATACTCTTTTTTACGCAGACATATCCCGCTGAAGTCTTTCTGATAGAGATTTTAAGGTTCATAAGATTCTCCTCGTGTCTGTGTTGTGCGTTTTTTGTTGTGCGTTTAAAAACCATCGAAGGCCTAAAGTGTGTGTCTTATTTCTTCATCATTCTGAAACCTACGGACAGGTTTATGACGTGTGTTTACTGGAATGTTTGACTAATGGCGCCCGAGCGCTCGTGAAACCTTGACTGACCCTGTGGCGGCCAGTTCGACCCTTGCTCCCTCCAGTGCATATTGCTGTTGTGTCCTTGGGCTAGACACTTAACCCGGCTCGGCTGTATTGTCTGTGCGCAGTGATGTATGAGTGTGCGTGAATGGGGGAGTGGTTGATATAAAGGGCTTTCAGTGTCCGACCGAGGTAGAAAAGTGCTTATAACAAGATCTCGTGCCATTAAGAGATGAAAATGGTCCAAGATTCTAATCCATTTTTATTCTGACAACAAGCGTCCGTAAGCATCGTTGGCTGAGGTACATTAGAGTTACATTATACGGCTAAATAGTGCAATGTTTTAATAGAAATTTGATATGTTTTTACTGAAAATAATGCATGAGATATATGTTACAATATTAAAAACATTAACAAACAATATGCAATAATATATATCATAATTTTGGTTAAATCTTATATATTTTTTATTTCTGCTAACCCAATAATATAGTGTTTTATTTTGTTTTTCAATATTTTATTTATATAGTTTATTAACATAAAATTTATCAAAGTCAAGTCAAGAATCACAGGTTCAGTTCCGATACTGATATTGATACATGTTCTCCAATACCCGATATTAACTGATACCAGTGTAGGGATGGAAAATTATACTTATTTGCTCAAAACACTTAACTTATTACTCAAGAGATTTAATTGTGTTATGTAACTGTTATTTGTCCTTCATATGAATTAAAGTTGAAACATTATTTGAGGTTTTATAACATCATCGACCTGTGAATAGTCTTATTACAGCCAATTAAAAGCCCAAGGGTATTGTCTTAACCAATACCTCTATCAGTTCATCCCTCTGATGTGTGGAGAGACAAGCCCATTTTCAGTAAGAATGCACTGCAAGAATGAAAAGTCTAATGCCACATGGTGAAACATTCCAGACAAGTAGAAGCATGTGTCAGACCCTCCACCTGAAAAGTGTAGTGCGCTTTTAAATAACCATAGCAGTAATATTTTGAGGGAAAAAAGTAAAAAAAAATCAATTCAGTGATATATCTTGATGTTTCCTTGCACAATTCTCAAGTCAATTCAAAATGCATCCGAATTGTTTTTTTTAAGTAACATTTTACAGTTACATTCAGTGTTCTGATGATTGAAACATTTTTGTAAATTCTTATTTCACTACAATTGTGTTCTTGTTGATAAATTGCAATATATCGTCTGATATGTTAGTATCGGAATATATTGTGATATATCGACTCGTGACCTGCAGATCATGATATGTGTTGTCAGACTCAGTGCACTCCTCCACCTTGTGCGTTCATACTTGCTCTAGTCACAATACAAAACATTAGTTTTTTATGTAAACTCATTCATATGTGGTATCGTGCAACAGGTTAAGCAAAGTTTCCATGCCCTATTGTATATATTTGAATAATTTACATATTATTTATGCAAACGACTAAATAATCATGTCTCAAATCTGCTAACCTTGTGTCTTAGACCTCCAGAAATATTATTGTTTTAGAGCTGGATCTTATGAGATCTTGTATATAACTGCGATATATTGTATTTATATTACTATATTTCTATTTTTACTTTACTTGTACATACACATTTATATAATTAGACATTATCTGACAACAGTGCTAATGTTTTCTACTTATTTAGAATTTATTATCATTTATATTTTTCTTTCTTTTTTTCTAAACCTAACACACACTTGTGCATTCATACATGCGCTAGTCACAATACAAACATTTCAAACTTGATTTTGATATAAGGAATAGACTTGATACTCAATGTCAGTTCTAATACCACTATGATAATTAAAAAAACACTTTATTTCGACAATAGAATGTGATTTTTCACCTTAAATCATGGTACTTTCTTTTTTTTTGAGTAATCCTTCAGTGGTTCAAGCCTATGTGCTCTTATACTTGTTCTGATGCAGCTCAAGATCGTTTTAAAGCATCAGGAAACGTTCATTTCTCTCCTTTGAATGTGATTTTTTTTAGTATTGATTACACATTTTTTGAGGTTTTTGACATCCCTGACTTACCCAGACTCACATCAAAACTGGGACTCGACCGAAACTGAACTTGGACTTGACCCAGACGTCAACCAGGAGCAAAACAAGCTCAAACAAATCTACATCATGGCTAAACCAGAACAAGTTTGTTGTCTGTAGCAACGCAGTAAACTCCGTCCCGTGGTTAGCGGCGCTTTGCATATAAACACAAATGACCCTGGCACACAGGAAGCCGCCTCTCCTCCAGCGCTCAGGAAGTTAGGGGGAAACTCTGTGTCCTGCCCTGCCCTGTGTGAGTGGAGCTCCTGGCACCAGAGGAGGAGGAGGAGGGGTCCAGCTCCCAAAATAAACCCCACTGTAAAGATCACCTGGCATTAGCCTTGTGAACAGCAACACTGGAAGGTGGTGCGGTGCTACTGGAGGAATTGTGATAAGGGTATTAATCAATCTGAAAACTTATCAAAACTAGGCGCTTGTTTGAGCAATAATGAAAACTAAAAAAGTCACATTTACAGGACAGAAATGAACCTTTCCTGAAGCTTTAGAACAGGAGTGGGCAATTATTTTTTCTATGGGGAAAATATTTTGGAGGGCCAGGCCAAAATGCTCAACTCAATTCTGCATAATATAATTGTAATTCTTTATAAAAAGCAGTAAATAGCAGCATTTTGACGAGCTGGTAAGACTGGTAAGAGTTTATGTTATGACTAAGCAATGAAAGAGTGAGGTTGCCTTGCAAAAAATGTGATTTAATAAACACCTCTAAAATAAAAGCAGTGCAGCTTTAGTCCATGCATGAGGTAAAATGATAAAATATGTTTATTTTGTAACTCCAAATCAGCTTAAATGGGCCGGTCAGAGTCAACCAAGGGGCCGAATGTGGCCTGGGAGCTGGACAATGCCCAAGTCTGCTTTAGAATGACCTTAAGCTGTATCAGAGCAAGTATAAGAGTGTATAAGAGAGTACACACCCCTGGACCACTGAGGAATCACACAGATACAAGACCACGTGGGAATATAAATGAAAATATTGTGATAAATCTTGAAAATCAAATTCTATTATCTAATGTACATATAGTTGACATATTGAATTTCTCCTTTGCTGTGGATTTTACCTGGACGACTGAAGGATTTTAAATACATTGTCTAATATAAGGGTGTTTTTTCATTATCCTTGCAGTATCAGAATGTGTATTGAGTATCAAGTGCGCTCAAAAGTATCAAAACCAAGTAAAAAATGTCACATGATTTGGCCTCCACAATATATTGGAATCAAAGTTGCAATTTGAGTTGGGGACATGGCACAACTGTTAAATCACAAAAGGTGCAATTATTTAGATACTATGTCCTCTATAAAGAACAAAATATCCTGTCTTTTTATAGAATATTTATACTGCATTTTGACCTCAAAAGCTGCTTATACAATATGTCTGTGAGGCAAGACCAGCCGTGCACAAATACATGGAGAGAAACTGGTACAAGGTCTCAAAGTCCTGTTTTTAGCTTGGTTTTCTTATATTGCGCGGCCCCAACACGACTTTTAGGGCCCCGCGCCGCAGTTTGAGACCCTGTGCAGTCAGGCTCCACTGGGATCTGTGTCAGTCCGGTGTCCGAGCTCAGTTTGAAGCGAGTCTTGACATTTCTCGACTTCTTGCTGGTGTCTGCACTGGACTCAGCACAGTTTAAGGCCTGCAGATGTAACACGCTGGAGATGGACCCGCTTACCGGAGAGTCGATGGTTCGATTCCCCCCCGTACACGCCCTGCAATTCATATTTGTCTTTGCGTCGCTAGGCAGGGCGACTATTTATGTAACCTCGTCCACATGTGGTACTGCAACAGGTCAAGCAAATTGTTGGTCCCTGTAAGGCGGTCGCTGTAAGGAAATTTGTTGTCTGTATTTGAATAATTTACATCTTATTTTTTTGCAAACAACTAAATAATCACGACAAACCAGCTAACCCTTGTACTTTAGACCTCTAGAAATACAAGAAATTATTGTTTTATATCTGAATCTTATGACCTCTTGTATATAACTGCATTTATATTACTTTATTTCTATGTTTTACTTGACTTATACTTATATTTTCATGCAATTATGCCTTATTGGGCATCAGTCTCTCGCAGTCTTTGTTACTTATTTGGAATTTAAGATAAGATTTACTTGTACTTATATTTTCACGCAATTATGCCTTATTGGACATCTGTCTCTCGCAGTATTTGTTACTTATTTTGAATTTATGCCTTTATTAGTCCCACAGTGGGGAAATTCCAGTGTTGCAATGCACAGCAGGAAAAAGGTAACATGCAAAAAAACAAGATAATAGATAATGGCTTAAAAATCATTTAAAAATAGACTTAAAAATAGACTAAAAAATGTAACGCGCTGTTTTGGTGGAGCAAAAATATAAAATACCAAACCTATTATGTACAATAAAAGTAACAGTGCAGCACATGAACAGAATAAATCTCAGTTATTTACAGTAATATGACTATTTTTATGTACAGCAGCATTAGGCAGGATAAATATCAGCGGAGTGACTATATGACTATTTTTATGTACAGCAGCATTAGGCAGGATAAATATCAGCGGAGTGACTTAAGTGAATTGTGTCAGTTATTATTACATTTCTATTTTTTCTCTTTCTTTCATTATTACATTATATTGTGACGCGTGAGCTGCCGTGTCCCAGTCATTTCCCTTGCGGATTAATAAAGTTCGTCCAAGTCTAAGTTCATTTAGGTTCGGTTTGTTTGTTTGCCGTTTGTAGTTAAAGCCACATTGGGAAAGAAAACATTTGCAAAAAAGTTCAAAGGGCACCGCAAAGACAACCACATGAACAAACAAGAAAAAATAATTGCAGGCGACATATGACACTGAAATAGACAAGCTGCGAAGGTTCTGGAGCCACAGACGTATTCAAATGTGAGACTAAACCATTTATACGATCAGTCAACACTAAAGGACATGTAAATCTGGTGTTAAAGCTGTACTGTGTCACTTTTCTAGCGAGGGTAGGCATATAAAAATTTGGTGTCAGGATTATTATGGCCAAAATAA
>KN492888.1:9733-51186 GCA_000787155.1 Scartelaos histophorus
ACGCTCACAACAACACTCAAACCACCATTATTATAGTATTAGACACTTGAGCTGAGAGAAAACAATGGAGCACTGGGTTATTTTGGCTCCACCTATATGACCACATTCATCACATTAAGATGACCAGACGTGACGTACCTTAGGTTTTCATATAAAATATAATGACACTCAAATCGAAATAAAAACTACAATTTTAAAGGTTTAGTCGCTGTTCTGCAAGGGCCTTTCTTTATTTGATTACTGGATAAGACAGATAAAAGCATTATACAATTATTAGGGTCACCACTACAAATTTGACTCTTATTTTAATATTTTCTAGCCTGTTAATATACAATATATCCAGCTCATTTATTCTATTAAAAACAACAATAGAATGAATTGCAACACAACACTTACAGGTGATATTAAAATAAATCAATATATTGTACTTTACAAATATCTTTGGTGCTGAACAGTGGAGTAATGTGCCTTGAATAATTCACACAGCATCACTCTTATACAGAATGAAGACAACTATGTAAAATCAAGTGCACGCACAGATTCTCATGATGTTTAAATGCAAACACTGCAGAACACTGCCAGTATAACTAGTTTGTGAGAAAAGGTGAAAAGTGATAATATTTTACCAAAAAAAATGTGTAGTGTAGAAGCATTACGGGGGCAAGGAAAGAGAATTGGCCTTTCTGGAGTATTCCCATGTAATCATCCATTACATTTCCACATAATCATTGATTAGAATGGGACAGGGTATAACAGGGGCTCCTTCCATTGGATAAGGAAGAGGATATGAAGCAGCAAACCCAAACATTGAACTACAGCTGTTTGTGTGCAAGCAAACATGCATGCACAAGCCAGCACACTGTAATACCACGTTTAATGCTTCTCGTCACAGAAAAAAACACCACAAAACCATTTGATCCTATCTATTTCCTTTGGGTTATTCTCTTTTCATTGCACCACGTTATTAAATTAAACCAGCGAATGTCTGAATGCACTAATGAGAAGGTGATGTGTGTTTGCATTGGGCCTCCGCCTTGCAGCTTAGATATGTCAGAGAGTGATGTAAAATTTACCTTAAAAGACATGATCCTGTGCACCTCACTCGTGACTCATGGCTCTGGTCGTAGCGCAGTCGTTCATTATGGAGACGATGCCTGTTTTGCCGCACTGTGTTTGGGTGTTGGCGGCGCGGACATAACAGCACAGCACAGACACTCAGCTCATCTGCAGTGACAGTGCAGAGCGCACGCCGCTAGGGGGCGCCGCTGCACACGCACAGTGTCATCTCAGGCCATGTGGCGGTAAGGTGCGTTATATTTTGGGCTAAATTGTTATTTAGTTGATTAAGATGAAATCATATTGTGTGACATATTGGAAATTGAAACATAAGGTCATTGATTTAAGATTAGTTACGCGGGCTATTTATCAAAGTTTACAAGTCATGACAGTGTTATATATGGGGATCATTAGAGAATACAGAAACCAGAGCAAGGGTATTATTCATATTTAAAGCTCATGTACATTCACTCCTGACTACCTAATAATAATAAAAAAATAATAATACAAAAATGTTAATTGAATAAATGTTTTTATTTTCCGTTTGTGACAGACTGTAACTCCCTTGAATAGATAAAGTGCAGCTCATCATACTACTTTTCTCTTACATCTAACAAAGATGCACTATAATTAGCCTACTTCAAAATAAAATATATTACGGTGAAATTACCATTTGTTGAGATAAACAATTTCACAAGTTAAATGTAGCTCAGCCTAATACATTTAACTCATTACACATGCAGTGTGTATACTGTGAGTGTTGTTGGAAAGTTGTGTGTCAGGTGTTATGGCCAATTATAGCCTGCCATTTGAAGGATTCACAATATTGCTGCTCTGTCCAAATGATAATAGAGGTGTTACTGTGAAACTGAGGGGATGTGTCCTATTTTGGTTGACTAATAAGATCTTCAGGTGTTGATTTAGGGATTCAAACCAAAGTCCAGTCAAAACATATGTTTAGTGTAAGGCTATATAAGGGGGATGGAGAGTGAAGGTGAGGAAGGGAGCAGAGCAAAACAGACATGGGGACAGAGGATATTCACAGACATGCAGGTGAGTTCATTCAATATGAGTGATACAAGTGAGTTATGCCTCTGACAAATGTATTTAGAACATCTTGTAAATTTCAATCTTCCTTAACTTAAGAATGAAAAGAAACCTACTTTTCCTAATGTGACTTTATTTTGCCCATCAATATTTGTACTGTATCCAGTCAAATGACTGGAGTAGCCAGAATCACAGCTGCTTGTGCCCAATGAGTCTTCAGTCTTCAGTGAGTGATTAGCCCTTGCAGCACAGAAGCAGTGTTCTTATGTGGAATCCCAAACAGAAATGAACTGAAGATTCTATATATAAGACACTTGTGTCATATATACTTGTGTCATCAAACTGATCCAATTTCACATCCTCATCCTTAAACGTTATTACAGTGCTCGATGGCATATTATACTACTGAGTAGTTTTCTGTATCTTGTTGTCTGGTAGCTCCACAGGTCGTGCTGCTGCTGTTCTTTTCTCTGCTGCTGTGTGTCCTGCCTTGTGTGGCCTCCCTGGACTCAGAGGAACTGCCTGTGTCCGAGTGGGACCTGTGGAAATCCACCCATGGCATCAAATATGATAAGAGGGTTTGACTCTTAACACTAACTTCATTGTCTGATTTAGTCCTGGTTTTAGACTAGTTTTGTTAAGGCTTAGGTCCTAATGCTAAATCGAAACACTGACATAGAGCGCCTCAATATACATATTTTTTACAATGTGTCTATAACCATCCATCAACTGACCATATTTAGAACTGGAGGATTATTCAAACATACATGGCCCCTTTACTGAGACAGTGCATTGTAATGCACTGAAGGGACCCACTGGGTCAAAATGTGTCCTGTTTTTGTAAAAAAGGACTACTAAAGTACTAAAGTACTACTTCTTTAAGGCACATTTTGACTCTCTCGGTAAATGTGCACATCCTCAAAGAGTACTTGACGTTTTCTGAGTATGCATTATGCATGATGCTTGAGTATGCCTTTATTGATTATTTTGGCCACTATGTAGAAACTTGTACTATTTCATAATATAATTTATAAGTAAAGTAAAGTAAATAAGTTTGACGATGTCTAGATCTTGATAACTTATGAAAATAGTTAATACGTGCTATTGTCATGTTGCATTCTTACTCTGACAATGAAAGCTCTGACTCAGCTGTCTTTGATGTTTCTGTCTTTGTGTAGGACGACATCCAGAGGAGGGCCATCTGGGAGGAGAACAAACGGCTGATTGAAGACAATAATCAGGGGTTTCTTATGGGCTCGAGAGGGTTCGCCATGGCTATGAATAAATACGGAGATCTGGTTAAGTGTTTGTCTACTCCCCACCAAAACACAGAAATTGCATCATCAATCATCAATGAAAGTTAGAAAATTAATTACTCTGAAATCTTATTATTCAGACGAGACTGGAATACCAAGTACTTCAAGGTGCCATGATAGATGCTCAGTTTGTGAAGAGAGGCAAAACGGTGTCGGCACGCAAGCTGAGGTCCAATGCTCGCCAGTTAGACTCCTATTTTGTAGACTACAGGAACACAGGTTATGTCACAGAAGTCAAGGACCAGGTAAGTTTTTGGCCCGCTAAAACGGCTTGAGTCCCGAACCTCTTTAAAGTGTCTTAAATCATTTTGACAGGGCTACTGTGGCTCCTGTTGGGCATTCAGCACCACTGGAGCGATAGAGGGGCAGCTATACAAGCAGACGGGCCAGCTTGTGTCCCTGAGCGAGCAGAACTTAGTCGACTGCTCCAAATCGTATGGGACATATGGGTGCAGTGGTGCGTGGATGGCGAATGCATATGACTACGTGATCAGCAATGGGCTCATGTCGACAAGCGCCTACCCATACACATCAGTGGTACGACAACTACTACACTTTTTGAAAAAATGTTACTACTTAGAGTAGTGTCCAGACACTCTACTTTTACTCCTAATGAGTGATATATATTTACTGTGTAACATACCAGAGTGTTACTGTCCCACTGGGAGTAATTTTACAAGTTTTTATTCACAGTTTGAAATGGATTTACTTTAACTAAATGGATTTAGTTACTCACAGAGCTTTACATGAAGGAACCCCTCTCTGATTCACATGCACATTCATACTCCAGTGTACATAGAGAATGGGGGCAAGGGGGGTAAGTGTCATGCCCAAGGACACAACGACAGCATTCATCTGTGGGAGGGGAATTGCATCACCAACCTGTGGGTCAGTGGATCTGATCACTCAACCAATGATTATGTTGAGAATAGGATGTGAAACACCTGCCTTTGGATCAATTGACAAACGCTCAACTGAACTACTGTCGCCCCGATGATCAGACATGATCAGATTTTGTGAGATATTTACAGTTTTAATCTTCAAATTTCATTATTTTTTTTATTCTCATTCATTTCCAAACAGTTTTGTCCAGTTTTTTCAAATAATTTTTCACTCTTTCTTGGACCATTTTTTTGTACTTCTTTGTAGTACTGTGTAGTTGTTGAGTAAAACCTTTGGCTTCTCTACCACCTCTGAGGATCAGACAAAACATTATGACCCAATATACATTTTTCAAGTTGTTACAAATGGGGAAATGGGGTAATAAAGGGATTTGAATAGGATACAAGGGATACAAATCTGCAGCCATGTAATACTTTTAGGGCTGTTCCTGTGGAGTCGCTCAGAAAATCTAGACTTATTGCCAGAGATGGATCTTATCACATACTTTTCTCCACCCCAAAACCTCACTGAAAGATTTTCCAGGCCAGCATGAGCAGTTACAGTTCAAATAGTTGAAGTCAGCGCTGTTTCTCATACCTACTCAGTGTGATGATGTATATGGGGCTGTGTATTAGACAGGTGCTTGAAGAGTACATCAGCATATCTCAGTGTATAAGGCTGTGTATGTCTGAACAGGACACGCAGCCTTGTTTCTATGACAGCAGACTGGCAGTGGCCCACATTAAAGACTACAGGTTCATCCCAAAAGGAGACGAGCAGGCACTGGCTGATGCTGTGGCGACCATTGGCCCAATCACTGTGGCCATCGATGCAGACCACGCCAGCTTCCTTTTCTACAGCTCAGGTACATTAACACAAACACATGTATCTAACATCTTGAGTATTTATCTTATCAAACATTTAAGCGTGTGCACATTTATTTTGGCAAGAATATGTAGGCTTAAGTTCAATAGTATATTCATACTCCAGGGGGCTGTGCCATCAGTGTCTCTAGTTGCTAGGCAATGTTTTGTCCATGAACACAACAGTATGTAATGCTTAATCAATCAGAGTTACTGCCTCGTGAAATCAGATTTGACATAATATATCCAGATAAAGCTCTCTTTAGTATTTTCTCACTACTGGAGGTTAGGTCTATTTGTTTTGGGTTTTTGTTCTACTTCCCCAGGAGATGGAACTAAACTAGTGCAGTGGTATTTGTGTGTTGCAGGGATCTATGATGAGCCGAGCTGTAACCCCAGTAACCTGAGCCACGCTGTGCTGCTGGTGGGCTATGGCTCTGAGGAAGGAGAGGACTACTGGATCATCAAAAACAGGTCTGTGTCCTGGGATCATTTATAACAGGCTCTTCATATGTTTCATTGATACATGTGTTTTGATGGCTGCAGTTGGGGCACGAGCTGGGGAGAAGGAGGCTACATGAGGATGCGCCGCAATGGCAAAAACACCTGCGGCATTGCCAGTTATGCCCTGTACCCAATTTTATAACATATTTAATATCATTTCATGTTTCCCTGTGCATATTATCCCAGTAATTACATTTTACAATGTTTTTCATTTTGTCTAAAACAAAAAAATGTTTTATTAGTGATGCAAAATTACAACTATGCTTGGCTCATTGATTAGAGAGATTACAAAAACAAGCATTACAAATGTGAGGTGATTGGCATGATAACTCTCTTTAATGACAAATCATTTTGTATATAAAATTAGGTCTCTATAATCAATGTAATTATGCAATACAAGATTTGCAAGGCAAATGAGGTAAATCAGTGTGTATACGGTGTAGTGTTGCTGAATCCAGTTTGTATAAACCTCCTATCAAAACAGTTTTGCAAGGGGAGCATTTATTAATACATGTTGAATGTTTATATATTACACATTTTAATAGGCAAACATTACATAATCAATAACCTTACAATTTATATTGTTTTATTTAGTAAAAATATTTGTCTTTAAAGTTCATATAAGCTGTAAAACTGCTCCTTCACTCTGCAACTTTGCATTATACAATTTTATATGATAAACTGCACTGTATAAATGCTTTTTTGGCTGTTGTAGCACATTAGAATTATTTTACAAAAGGTTAACAAAACAATGGAATTGGATTTACTGAGCTACCACAACAATAAAGACTCATTTTGTGACTCAACTTAAACTTAAGTGAAGGTGTCAAGCTCTTATTTTTATAATATATGTCACATTACATTTCTTCTTAAACATCTTTTTGCATTTGCTGCACTCTGTTGTGCCGCCCTGTTACATTATGTTTGTGAATGCTGTGCTTTGTGACTCTATGAATAGTTTATAATGAAGCAGATTTCACCTTTCATTCTCCATATTGTGGCTTTTTGTGACATTTTGCTTGTCAACTCAGAAAAAGCGGCTCGACAGCCTCTTTCAAAGTAAGTATAGTAAGTAGTAAGTAAAGAGAGAGTCATTTTTCAAAACCAGACTGAAACATACAAGAAGTGAAAGGGCTAGAGAAGAGCATCTGACCTATGCCACACGCCTGTGTCAAAGGAATATGCAAAATTAACTGTAACACTGTAAAAATTGTCCTTATATTACACATATCATCTTTTGACGTGTCATGCGGGAGAGTTGGCATCAATGTCGCAAATCAAAATTGAATTCTGTCAACAGGACAAAAGTTTTTGAGAGTGAATATGTTTGGTAGCTCATCCAAGAGGCTTCTTCAGTTCTGACAGAATCTGGCAAATCTAAGGCAGTGACTTATCAGAATCCTGTCAGAACTGAAGAAGCTGCTCTGATGAGTAACGACACTTATTCTTAAACTCTTTTGTTCACTTGACAATTCAATTTTCTTTTGCAATAGAACCTTCCTGGATGACTGAGGGAAAACAGAGACTTTGCATCAGTGTATCGAGGTGCTATGGTTTTCCCCATCGTTTGAAAACATGCATAATAACTACTAGTCCTTCTAGGTACTTCCTCCGATCTTGGCTCAAAATCAGAGGGTTTCTGGGCACCACATAGCAATTGCCCTACTATTTCTGACAGGATGCCTCAGTGGCGTTGAATGATGGGTACAAATTCTTTAACATGGTGGTGCTGAAGTCCAACTTAACTTTTACAGACAAAGTTAAATCCCAGTAGACGTCTCCCTCTCTTTCTATTGAAAAAAACCCAAGCTGCCAGTTGCCAAGTTGTCTGACCTACCGGCGTTTAGGAGGGTATCCATAATTCTTTCTCTTGTCGACAGAGTGTGTTCCATCTGGACTCTGCAGCGGCGGTGACATGTGTCAGGCTGAGAGGCTGTGAGAGAGTCGCCGAGTGAAATAAAATGTGGGGGTTTTGAGCTGAATATTGTTGCCAAATAGCGACAGATGCACATTGGCCTTATATTGTAAACTGCAGTGAATGGACGGCAGGTTGGACAACAGCAGGTGTACTGTGGGGTAGCTCCAGTTCACTCAGGCTCAGTGGGCCGGAAGGTGGGATTTAACAAAGAAAAACAGATTTGCTGTTGTTTAAATGGAATGAGCACAAACTCTGGATAAGAGCGGTGCAAAAGCTTTCCAAAAATTCACTGGGGATGACCTTGTTTTTGTTTTGTAGACAGAGGTTGAGAGGTGCGTGGCTGTGCTTGACATCTGGGCCCAGATGTTGAACAGTTGGATATGGAGAGAGAAAGAAAGGCAAAGAGAGAGAATTAGAGAGAAGCAGCCTACAGGGACTTAAGTTTTCGTCACTGTGACTCTCTTTCGCTCACTCACGTTGTATCATGTCAAACTAAATGGCATTTGAAAAAGGATTGACTCTGATTTAATTAGAGTAATCTACACCCTGCTGTTGAATTGTGGGGAAAACCTTTGCTTTTCAAGACGTGAATATTACTACTACGTGAGCTAAGAGCTATTGTTGAAACTAGAAATGACTAAATAAATGCTTGGTGCAGTAACTAGTGAGCAAATTGTTTTTGTTCCATTTTGCAATAACAATTAAGGCATCTAGTACTATCTATGATGAAGTATAAAAACTCACAGAACTCACAGAACTGGAAATGCACTAAATGATGTAGAAATGTATTAAATATGCAACTCTAATCAAGGGTTTCATATGTTTTTGGCCAAGATAAGACCAGATCTAATATAAAACCACAACTTAACTTCAAGTGAAACTAGACTCCCGGATGAAAAAAAAGTTTTAATCCCAATAAAATAAATAAATAGATGCTCTTACATATATATTTGTGAATTTATTGCATAAAACTAGTGCGTCTTCTATTCAGTTGTATATGTTTTTGAATAAAATTGTCACACTCACTGATGGGATCCTATTGTCCCACTCTACAGAGAGAGACGGGGTTTGCAATACGAGATTTCTTTCCTTTTTACATGTCATTCATGCTTTCTTCATGGCATCTTTCTGATGTTTAGTGAGAGCCAGACCCAAAAAAGAACAAATTGTACTGAAAAGAAGAGTTGAAAATGTGTTTTTGAAGCTCAGAGAGAAATGGGAAAAATCTAAGTTGTAATCTTTTAGTGTGGCAGTTCTACAAAATGAATAGATTAACTAAGGGACTAGTTTGCATTTTAATGTAAGACAAAAATAAAGTGAAACTAGACTCCTGGATTTGTATTACTGATGCACCAATTTCTCAGATTAATTTTGCAGAGTGCTTCTTATTGCCATAAACAGGACAGATGTGGTCACTTTGCTGAACGTAGGAAACTCTAATAGCATAATTTATTGGAAAGATTAAGCTAACTTGGCGGATAATGGATGTGGAAGGTGTTTTGAAGGTGCATTTTAGAATTAATCTGGACTTGATACAGGTAATGTTGGGTGACTGAGACTCCTCTGGTATTAGGATGTAGAAGAGGATTAGGTGAATAGTGTTAAATGTAATTCAATTAGGTGATGGAAATATGCCAGGGACACATAGGAAGTCCCAAATTAGAAAAAAAAAAGTGTATTACCATTTTCTGCAATATTCACTAATTCTAATTTAAAGTGTTTTGGCATTGAAAACTGAAAAGTAAATGAAATAATCTTGAAAAAGTGGATAGGGCAAATTCGACAACATTCAAATATCCACAAGCCTAACAACATTTGGTCCCAACAGCTTTAAAATGGCAGCTCTGGCAGGTATTAACGGAGTCCAAGAAAGTAACAGTGTTGAACAGGGATTTTTTTGTGTGTGGAGGGTAAAATGCCTCCCAGTTTGTTGCATATTAGCCAATCATCATTTCCTTGAGCTTCCCAATACCCCAGTCGACTCAGTGGATTTCCAGTTTCATCAAACAGATGAACAATCAACGATGAAACGACAAACAAATAGATTAGCCGTCCCAGGGCATCAGTCTGACTTTAAACACATTGATGGAGGTTTTATTTTGGCCAAGAAGAGGCTGTAGATTTGATGGATGTTATGTCTGATCAATAATCACTATGTCTAAACATGTACAGAGCTACACAATATCCAATATTTCACACATCTCCCCCAAAAATCAAAGTCCATCTGAATGAAGTTAAAAGCAGAAATCCTGTCCAGTGTCCACACAGATCAAAATGGCCGCCTTCACCCTGTTGCACATCAAAAGAGGTCAGAGGTCAGGATATGAGACTTTACACAGTGAACTTAGCCCACCTCTCTTCATGTGTTCTTTTGATTTCAGACGATATCCACCGGCCCGATAACATCTGGAAAAACAGCTGCTTGCCTGTTCCACCATATGACAGAGGCTGAAGCATATCTGTCAGGGGAAGTGGACAAAATATTGGCCCGCCAATATCCGAAGGGACCAAGATAATGTGTTGAGTGAAGCACAGGAGGCATGTGAGTTCAGGAGCAGGTTCAAAATTAAATGTCGCAGCTCAGACCTATTAGATTTCTCATGTTGTTCAGAGGTAAACACCATCAACAACAAGCGGCCTCGGCTAAAAGACATTTTAATGGGTTGGAGTCAAACCAGGATGGCAACATCCCAAAAGTCAAATGTCACAAAAGAGATGAGAAGCAGTGGTAATGGGGTGAAGTTACCTTCACAATGTGGTTTCTATCAAATACAGGAAAGGGCCATGGTTAAAGCTCCTGGTACATTTCTCAAAAGCAGTCATTGCTTTTCAGTCCTCATCCCATTCAAATGTGCATTATGTGATTGTTCTAGTGAAGGGCCACCTGTTTGTCTCCATGGAGATATTATTGCTAAGCATGGAGTGTTTCATAGACATTTAACATATGTTTGTGGAGACAGGCAGGTGACACCAGCAGGACATGTACCCTGCTCACAGTAGATGCATCCATCCATCCATTCCAGGTATTTTCATGAAGTGCACAAGTTTCGTGGGTAACAGTCCCTCTATAACTGAATAATTGGGAAAAGTCATCCCAAAATCCTGTTGTTATTATTTGCCTGAATGCCGTGCTATGCTCTCACCAGGAGGGTTACATAGTTCACCTTGAAGCCACATGAATGACAAACTGAGACAAATGTCACTGCAATTTTGGAGACAGACTTGTGAGGACGACATAGAGATTTAAGAATTCTGGGAGGACTTTTAACTTAAAAAAGTGAATTACTGGTTAATTTCACACTCCACGTTGTATTGTTCCTTGACAAGATTACTTACTTTACCCCAGGGCAGCTAGGACATAATTTGTAAATGTATCATTTGTTATTGTATAATACATATTGGTACCAACCGTATCCCTGAGAACGGATTTATTATATTATTTAAAAAAAAAAGAACTATAAATGCCAATGTCAAAATGTCCTTCTTTAATCAATGGAACAAACAGTAGCTACAAGCAAAGTGCAGCTCTTAAATGGCAAGGTTAAATTCATTTTTGTAGAGGAATCAGGAGTACTTTATCAGCAACCAGCAATTTTGTACTCCAGCTCTTTAAAAGTTGAAATGTGTCTGCCATGTGTTAATATAACCCACCAGTAGATACTCCACCTCTAACCAAAACTTCCCCATCATTTGAGATGAGTTTTTAAATGTAATAATTAGTCTGAAGTTACAAGAGGCGCCAGAGAAGAGCAGTGAAAATTGTCATTTGGACTAAATCAGTGGTTCTCAAACAGTGGCACATGTACCACAGGTGCTACAAGAGTCCAGGAGGTAATACAATCATTATTATAATAATTCATTTTATTTTGTGCTTGTCCAGATATTCAAAGTCCCTTTCAATTCAGTGCATTTTTCATTCACTCAGTACTCGCTGGTGGGCAGGTACTTTTGTAACCACAGCTGCCCGGGGCAGACTGACAGAAGGAGGGCACATGGACACTTTCATACAAATGTGGGTTAAGTGTCTTGCATAAGAACACAGCAACAGTTTTACTGTTGTCTTTATTTTGAGTATTTATTGATGTTTTTTTGTAATTACCTTCAACCCAAAGTATCACACATAGTTGTGAATAAAATGTGTCATATTTTAAACAGTGGCTTTAGTGTTTACTGTATCACTAAAACTGTTACATAAAAAGTAACACAATATTTCAAAACAATGTGTGTTTGATATGTCACTGTGAGTTTTTCCGACTGTCCAGAGCAGAGAACACATGTGGCTCAGGGTTTAATCATAGATGTGGTTCTTCAGCAGATGCAGTGATGCACAGTTCTTCACATGGACACTGCTGCACACTGTGGACCACGCTGTGGTCCTTCCAAAACAAAAATTAATTCTTTGACCTTATTAAGAATTTCAGAAGTTTTTACTTGTTTACTTTACAGTGTGTCATCATTTCACCTGTTACTTTGTGTGTATTCATTCTTGATAAACAATTTGTAATTACATTTCACCTTTTCCATGCAAAAATGTGTGTTCCTTTGCAAACGTGCAAAAAAAGACACCTGACAGAAAAGTACAGCTTGCTCAGGTTAAATGTTGAATTATACTCCTTGACATAAAAACAATATAATAGTAGCCTACTTTTATAAGTTTCCTACATGGTTCTGCTTATTATCTGAACTAAAAAAAAACAATAGTAAAAACATAATCCCCTTCACCACATCCAGCCTTTTCAGTGCACGTCCTGCCCTGGTCACACAGGACTAAGCCAGCTGTTTAGGCCGTGATGTGCTGAGACACTGGACAATTGCCTCTTAATGACAGAGCACCGAGAGACACATAACCATTCACACTCACATTTGTTTGCACGGGCAATTTAGACCCACCCATTCACCCTGGTCTCACTCAAGCCATTTTAGGAATACGAGGTTGCTTCCAATGGAACCCATTTGCAGGTCCAGCCATTGTCCTTTAAAACAATGAACTGTGAAACCATTGAGCAATAACAAAAAAATATTATTCAACTTATACTTTTAGCTTTTGTTATCACAGCTGTAAAACAAATCCAGGAGAAGAAGTAAAATTGACGAAAAAGAAATTTGACAATCTACTCTTCATATTCAACTACTAGGTCATCCAAAGAGCTGGACTCCACTCCTGGTTCTCTACCTCGGCCAATAGCAAAAACCCAGGCTGTCACTCCAGTCAAACTAAATAGGATCCTAGCTCCGAGAAAAGGGCGAGGACGGGTGCTGTGAGGTAATAACTCCAGTTGTAGTCGTGTCCTTGAGGCTGGGTCTTCTCTGTCCTTTTGGGTGACAGGTTTAGTGTGTGTGTGTGTGTGTGTGCATGTGTGTGTGTGAATGGAGCTGAAGTCATTTTCATCTGTTGGTCCATGAGACAGATGGCGAGTTCGCTAACAATGAGCCATCATGCACTGGAGCTGCACAGTCAGGTGTGTCTGATCATAAAGCAGAGGAAATGTAACCAAAAGTGAGCAGCTTGGTCTGTATTCTCTATATTTGTGGCTGAGGATCTTCTCTGTATTATGGATTTGAAATGAAGAAGTAGGCCTACTGGATGTGTCGTTAAAATGCAGCTCTACACATTTCTCATTTGTGTATTAGTCCATGATTAGTAACTTGCAGAGTAAGATGGAGGCCCGTCATGATAAGTAGAATATTGTAATCAGTGTTTGCAAGAATTTCAATCAGCCTCTGTCAAATTCTTCACGGTTTTAAAAATCCAACAAAAATCAAAGCAAACATATTTCCTATTCACAAAATAAAAACTAAGCCTTCCCTCTAATCAAATAGCAGATTAGGCAAGTGTTCCTCTGAAATTTGAAATCAAAACATTAGACATATTGTTAGTTTCTTTTTTATTTATTTGGTCACAAAGTGCTCTGTAATTATCTTATCGTAATGTCCTGTGGTTTGATAGCCACTGACTAGGACCGGACACTCTATTGTGGCTTTTAGGACAGTGTGCACTCTTTTTTTGGAGGTGGAAGTGCAATATTATATTTCACCTTCATAGTCTAAGTGAGTGTGGTGTCACCCATAGTGTTTGGCTCCGGTCAAATGAAGCTCATGATGCTAATAGTTTATAGGGGTGAAGTTGGAGTCAAGCTGCATAAGGAATAGGAATTTATTTATGGAAGAAATTGCAAAATAAAAAACAGGATCATGTACAGTGGATTAATATGAACATTTTAAGACCAAAATGACAAGGCTCACTGCAGCAGGTGACAATTTCTCAGTGTAAAGTCAGTTGAAAACAGTGATGAAGCCCCCCATGAACACTTCCTATTAGAACATGTTGACTAGCAGGTTAGGTATGTACATTTATATACGTTGTTTAGGGAAATAAGACACTCAAACAATAGTTTATCCTATAGTATTAAAAGTACTCCGTGTTTTGAATAACAAAAGGTGTCTAAGTGAAGTTGTAACGCATCCTCCCTTCAGTGTCCACAGTTTAAGAAAGTCTTTTTTTACACTGTCATGGTTCCTCAACCTGAAATTGAGGCCATGCACGTCTCTCACTTTACGTCGGGGGTCAAAACAACAGACACTTCTCAAAATGTGCTTTCTGAGATACCCCTGGCCTTTATAACTTCTCTATTGTTACTTGTACTCTGAAAGGTCAACTATATCTTCTATGCACACACCCCTTTGAAGCAAAGCTGAGAAATGTGATGGTTTATGGACAGCTGCATAGGCTGAAGAATGAATATGTCAGACAAATTTACAGGCTTTTAGCATTTGGCCTCATTGTAAAGTCAGTCTATAGGAAAGCTGGCTCACTTGCAATTCATTTTATGCATAAGTGCTGAGGGGAGGCAAATGTGTTGGAGTAAAGCACTAGTCCCATTAATTAAGCAGAATAAAGTTGAGACAATGTTGCAGCAGTTTTAAAAGCAGTTTTAAAGCAAAGACTGTGTTGGGGAAGTGTTGCCCTCCTCATTTTAGGCTGTGTTAGAAACATCAGCTCCTTAGGGTCTAAAGTGTTTAAAGGTCCTATATTACACAAAATGTCTTGTCATTGAGTTTTAACCCTGTTATAATGGTGTTACCTCCTCAAAAACATACTTGTTTTCATTCATTCACACATATGTGAGTCACACTTTCAGTCTGCATCCCCAAAGCTCAAAATGCTGCACTAGTTTTCAAGTAACACCTACCTTTACCATTTAGAGATTGGAAATTCCAGGGCTGAAATAATGTAATATTTCCAGTGTAGCTGTGTGGACTTTAAAACACAGTGGAGGACTTCCTGGATATGACCTCACAATGTGGAACAGAGTGTTTTCTGTTTAAGAGCCTAAATATGCAAGATTTGTATGTTAAACATGTGTGAATGAAACATAACACAACTCTAGGTACTCTAGGTGTTTGATGAAGAAACAACATTATAACATAGATCAGAAAACAGGGTGATATGGGGCCATTAATGAGCAGTCAGTAATAATACTCAGGCTGAACTGAAAATCCCCCAAAATTCAGATGCAATTTTAGCATTTCCCCAAACATGTGCATGTCTGGACAGTGAAACCAACAGGCTGAGGTCAGGGGATTGATTACTTAACTATCCCAAGAGAATGAGGGTAAAAGTAGCTGTTTTGAACTGCCCGTCCATGGTCACATTCACCTTGATTCTATCCATGGTCTTGAATGTCTCGTGATGCCAAATAGGAACACAGAATACAACAAATATTTTACCTGAACACTATTTGAGTTTAACTATAGAACCTGAATACTGCACTGGCTGGAGAGCATTTTGCCTTTTATTTTTAACATGTCAGTCAATAGTGAAAGGTCAATGTACTCCAGATGTATATCAAACTGTTTTGTAATATTTAATCTGAATTAAAACAACAACATAGGAAACATGAGGTAAAAAGTGTGGTACTTTTTATTTCTGTAGTGGATACATTATTTTTGCAACAATGCCTTACAAAGTGACTTGCATCTTGTATCACAGTAGATGAGTAAACAAATTTATCTGTACGAAAATATATAGAGTTTCTGAAAAATGATTGTTTTCCATTGATGTTTTGCTATAGTGAGTCCAAAAAAAAAAGAAATCTGGAATGTAAATGGAATATAAAGTAGGAAATCAGACATGCCCGGATGATCAACTTTGCCTGTAACAGATACATATGAAGACAAAACAATTAACAATTAAAAACCATATTAGAGGGATAACACACTCCATAATGAACAAAAATACAGTAAATACATATGCTACAAACAAAACTTACATTTTCACATCTTTAAAATTATAAACAATGATTAATTAAGGCCACACAACCTGTTCCTTTGCATATTTCTTGCAGTAACTTTTTTTTGCATTTTAAAAACAGTCTTTTCCATCATGAGAAAGTACTTGGACTGCACTTAGTAAATGTCAGGTAGTTGGGTGTATTTACGGTCCCAGTATCCACCGGTAAAGATCCAGTCCTGGGATTTGGTGTGTGGATTTTGGCCCTGTTGAAACCACCTGGTGAAAGGCAATCTTATTAGTATTCAGCTCAAGCTTTTAGTAAACAGAGAAAGACAGCAGGCGCAAAAACAAAACTGAAAGCAAGAAATGAAGATTAGCCATACTACATACTGAGCTAGTGGCTAATTTGCATAATATTTGAGTCTATTCCTGGACTAAAAAGAGCTTTCTAGTGGTTAGGTACAGTCAAACTGGGAGGAAAATGATTGGCATCTTGGATAATTCCATTTAGTGCCAGTGGGGGGAGCTGTCACGCTGGTAAACCAATCACGAAACCTCTGAATGGTGATTCTTTTTTCTAGACGTTCATTCATTTTGTGGCCAATCAAACCAATAAGAGTGAAGAGTTTTGGACAGAGACAGACAAGGAGGCAGTGGGGTCACGTGACACATCACACAACTCAGACACATCAAGCAAGCAGCAGGTAGTGCTAACCTTGGGCCGAGAGCAGGACTCCTGAGTATCAAAGAGAGGATGCACAAAGCAGGTGGGAGAAAGACAGGTTTAATACTGGGCATTTCAAAGCAAGAACATCTACTCAGAATAAACTAAATAAACATTGATTTTTTTCAAATTTTGCAAGTAAAAAAGTATTGCTTTTTCTTTTCTTTCCAAAATGACCTTTTTCACAGTTTGTTCAAATCAATTGCAGACCAAGAAAGTATAATATTATTTTTTTATATTGTATTTTCTAAAGCGTAACACTGAATTTTGTAACTGACGAGGATGATTAAAAAAAAAATAAATCCGCCTTTCTGCCTCCACTATGCAACTTTTGAGAGAGAACCTCTGTAAACCGCCTCACAGAAAATGCAGTTTTGGAAATAATCTCTGATCAGATTGTCCTAATTTTGCCCTTGTTAAAATGAACTATGCTGCATCTCCTGTTTCTGTTTCTAATACACTGACCAAACAAACCCACACTCATGTGCCTTAAAGATGTACTATGTCACTTTTCTGGAGAAGAGTTTACCACCTGCTTATCTTGTATCTGCTTATTTTCTTGGAATCTGGGTTTGATATTACATTTGCATATTTTATACATACATTCTATCAGATAAATGTGCTTTTTTAAAAAAACTTTCATGCATACTTTACTGTAACTTGGCCTTGTCATGTCTGCATATAGATAAGATTAATGCAAAATATTCTAGGCATTGCAATAACATCTCAGTCAAGACAAGCAGGTATCAGCCCCTCCACCACAAAGTTACATAGTACAGCTTTAATGAGATCATCTGAGTTTCTCCTGGTAGTGGTCATACTCTTATGTCTGATCAAATATGGGTTGCATTCTTTTTAAGTATGGAGATCCTACCTGGTTTTCCACTCTTCATCTGACTTGGCGCGGTTTTTACGGGCGGCTCTTTGTTTTTCTTCGAGCCTCTTCTTCTCTTCACTGGCGAGATCTAGGAGGAAGAAAAAAAAAACAACTTTGGCGCTTTTATCTTTTGACACTTGAGACTAATTTAGTTTAAACCTAGATGAAAGGGGGTGTTACCGATGTCTCCGTTCTCCATGGCTCTTATGTCTGGGCGCAGTCTGCAGTCGGTCTGTGGGATCACCCCCTCCATGTCTTTGTGAAGCTCGTTCAGTTGCATTGCAAAAGAGGTGAAGCTGTACATCTGCAAGTCAAATAGATTTAGTCAAATAGATTTCTGTAACCTGTCAAAAAAATGCTTCATAACCATCACTTGAAAATGTGATGTCGAGGATTCAAGTAATGGAGGAAGTTTTGAGATTTGGAACATAAATATCAAACTTAAAGGACATCACTATTAGATTAAGCTTCCAACAAAGTGCCATCTGTCCCTTGTAGATAATGAATAGAATATAAATGCAAAAACAAGGTCAAGGACTTTCTAAATATAATTAGGTTTTTACGCATCTAGGATTAACATGTGTAGTGTTGACACATAATGTTGTGTGATCAAATTATGTATGTCAAACAGACCCCAATAATAGTACTGACGTGAAGTTACTGTATGACTAAAGTATTTTTTATTTTAAAATTAAACTTGAGCATGGTAAGAGTTTGTGAAAAGCTGGTGCTGTTAATTGCCAGGTTGTCAAATAAAGCAGCTGTGGAACCAAAGCTAACAAGCTGTTTTGACATCTGTATTATTGAAATAAATTACAATAGTTTAGTTCAATTGCAATGAAATATCTGTACTGAAAGTTTTGGTTTTACATATTACACAACTCGACTTTTTTCATAATTCTACTGGTTGTTTGAGCACCATGTTGTTCTGGCAGACTGGTGCCTCACCTGTGTAGAGTTAGATGGTCGGGGGGCAATCCTCCACAGCAGCTGACTCCCAGGGATCATCTGAACAGAGTCTGCAGCAGGAGAGGGCACCTCCTCCTGCTCCTCTCCACCCTCCACAAACAAACAAACAAACAAAACAACAAAGTAATTCAGTTAAAATAGTACTTAATCCTCCAAAACTCATGACTAAATATATCAGTGGTCCAAACTGTGACTTTTCTGGTGGAGGATTTGCCTGGAATGTTTTACAATATGGCAATAGATGTATCTATTTTGCATTTATTATCTCCGCCAAGGAGATTATGCAATCGAGTCGGTTTATTTATAAATTTATTTATTTATTTGTCTGTGGACAGGATTTCTTGGAAAGTACTGGACGGATCTTCATGACATTGTCACCAGAGGTAGATCTTGGTGCAGGGACGACTCTGTAAAATTCTGGTGATGATCCAGATCCAGAGCTGGATTCTGTGTCCACGTCATCTCTTGGCGGAGATCAGAAATCTCGGATTGCTGTTGTTCAATTATGTTTTCATTGATAAAAATATCTTGAAGAATGTCCATTCTTACTGTGAGCTGGATTGCCTCTCCACAGATGTTACTTGCAACTTGACCTCAATCAGAGAAGTTACATAGTGCACCTTACCTGACTATACATAAATATAAGACCTAAAACAGGAGAACAAAAGGTTCTTCTTTTTCTGAAGGGAATCCCCTGAGGCAACCTGTCAGTAACACAGAGTGACTGCAGTGCAGACACTGACCATCTCCAGAACTGCAGCCAAACTCATGGTCTATGCTGAAGGATTAGTCTACTGTGCATGGTTTAATTTGATAAGGCAAACAAACAGACACATAGATTACTCTAAACAAGGGCTAATTGAACTAAAACTGAAAATAAACCAATCTCAACATAGAGGCTAACCAGAACTAATCCAATGAGTGACCTAAGGAATATGATGGGAAAAAACAAGCCTTGAAATAAACAAAATGAATAATTGTTCAAAAGTCACCAGTCAGACTATGTCTTCAAAAGCATCAGCATCCTACCTTAGCCTTCTTCTCTTCAGTTGTTTTCTTGTCGTTTTTCTTGTGTGCCTCAAATGCTGCAGGTTCGATGACATACATGCACTCGGTCCACTTCCCATAGAGTGAGCAGAGCTTCTTCTTGCTGAAGCCACACACAGAGACTCACAGCCTCAGGCCCAAACATTGGATAATCAGCTCATAAAAACACTCGTACATTGTGTCTTCACGCCACTCGCTTTCAGACAAATTAAACAATCAACATTTCAAGGAGTTTTTGGCACACAACATCACAGAGAACCGTGACAGGGTTTAATCGCTGTGTTTGTTATCAGAACATTTTGAGTCTTCTAACTCCGATTTATACAAAACTTGGCATGTTTTTGTCAAAAGTAAATGATAACAGAAGTATGAAAGTCTAACTGTGTAACCAAACTTTATAGGACACATACAAATATCAAATCCCATGGCATCATAATGAGAAAGGAGTGTGTCTGGCAAGGCATCTGGTGTAAATCTACATAGCAAATACTTGCATTGAATCAAGATTATTTCATATGGAAATAACTGGAGCCTAACATTAACAAATCTGAACTGGTACAGGGCAACATCATTATTCTTTTATACCTTAGACATAGTACTTCTTTGGTTGATCAACAGACTCCTCCAACTACATCAACTTTAACAGCCAATATACTGTTAATATTCTGTTGCAATAACAGTAAGAAATATAACAAAAAAAGAAAGAATTTTAACTAGTTTTGGGTGAATTGAGAGGGCGACACTTTCTTTAACAAATTTCATGATGAGCCATCTGCTTGTCTCTGTTTTTTCCATGTCTTTTTTTAGATTCAATCAAATTTGATCTGCCATTCGTAGAATTGTAACATTTAACAATGTGTCACCAAAGTCCGGCTTTGCTTGATTTTCTGAATTATTGACTGGTAACTTTTAAGCCTCATTGTGCACGATTCAACTTGAAAATGAGAAAGTGACCTGAAAAAACTGTTCAAAAAGAGCCACTTTCTGTTTTACTACTTGTTCTCAAAAGACTTTGAAACAGCAGAGAAACAGATATGACCATATCACCATTTCTTTATGCAAACAACATTATCAGCACAAGAATTTGAAGTAAAATCAAGAATAACATCACATGTGTCTATCCAACAATAAATATTAGTGGTCAGATATTTGCCAAAACATCTCACTCTCTTTCAGTTTCTAGGCAATATGGATCAAAGGAATTCTTTTGAAAAATTCTGCAAGTATTAGTGACATCAGAGCTGATCATTTATATGTTACAGCTTCTGTTGTGATCTGTTGCTCCAGTTTGTGAAAACAGTCCAAGATTTTTGCTATAAGTACAGATTTACAAATTAAGCCTTTGCGTATATATCAATGAGCAACTCTGTCAGCTCACAATGGTGCTAAACAGAGCAGGACATGAAGTCTAATTAGTGTAACTGTTAGCAACATGGCTCTGAGAAACTGTTAACGCTTCCTGTAGATAGGGCGTTCTCTGCAACTTGAGCAAGAAAAAGCTCACTAATATGCTTGAAAGCAATAATAAGTAGCTTTTTTATTGCTGTATAAAAGAACATTGCTCCTAGAAAGTACTTGGATGTCTCCGGGTGCTCAAATTTGAGATAGCAATGAATAATTTAATGGTGATACTTTACCTTTTATCCAAAATATAACCTTCCACTTTGTGCAGCTCTTTGCCGAAAAGACCACAGGGTTTAAAATTTAGTATACACCTTTCCCCTGTTCTGAAAAAGAAAAGTTGAAGAAAAGTAACGACTGAGCTCAGACTTCAGCTCAAATACAAAGTGTTCCCATTTGTTCAGAGTTGGATAAATCCCCTGAAAAAGGATCCTGATTATTAATATTCATTTGAAATTGACAAAAGTGTTCTTGATCATGTTTGAATATGGATGATTTCATGGATGATATACACTAAGATTCAAAATGTAAAAGCATCAAAACTATGAACACACACATGGAATGTAGTGAACAGTTTGAGTGTCCAGACGATGACTGGGGATAGTGATGCTCAAATGGTAAACTTCAAAATCCACTTCTACAATCCAAAGTGCATTTACAACATCTCCCTCCAAACCACTGTAATAATGGATCAGTTCCATAGTAAAGGTCTGTTTTCCACAAGCAGTAGTTGAGTCTTTTCATCCTACCTGTGATTGGTTATCTCCACATTTCCATATTGCTCTATCCACAGCTGCCCTACAATAATGTTGTGGACACAACATGTAGGATTAGTCCATGTATAGGACTCATTATGCCTATGAAAAACAGGAACATTATAGTCTATAATAACTTACACACATTTTTATATGTCACTTTAATACATTTTTATCTATGATACACAATGTTTTGTTCATCAGCAGTGACTTACTTTGGTAGCTCCAGTGTGATGATGCCTTTTGGTTCAGCCTCCACACTCTTGCCCCAGAACTTGAGTTTGGGGTAGATGGAGCCGTGAAACACAAAGTCCTGCTGCAGTCCCTCTGCGTGGAAGGCGCTGATGGGAGGGTGATGGCTGACCTGCTCTGAGATCAGACGGAAACCCAGGTCCTCCCTGAGGCAACAAGTACAGTTGCTTACAAGTAGTCAGAATATAATTCAACAATTAGAATGTTACATTTCATTCTTAGGAAAAAACTAAACAAAAAAAAACAAAACAAAACATTTTTTTCCCCATTTATTTATTTTTTCTAACGATTTTTTGCCTGAGTATTAGTTTGTGTTTTACTGCAAGTACTCTGACTTGTTCATTATATAACAAGTATGAAAAGGAGTTTTGGCAAATAGTGTTTAAGTTTTTTAACTCAAAGTTCATCCTAATAAGGCCCGTGTTGTGTGGTGACTCCACAGAGCTGTTATTTTTCCTGCTACAGATCTCAGAGGCGCCCACACAGCCAAAAAGTGTCCGTGTTTTGGTCCGTCCACGCTACATCACAGAATAAAACCAGAGCCGGCAGCTACTCTGAAAAATCTCATATCTAGCCAGTAATTATGGGGCTATGTCAGAAAAGGTCAAAAATATGGTGAGCATTACAAAATAGTCTAGGACGACAGAGACCAACAGGAAGTGGCTCCATGTGCATGCTGCTTTGGTGCACAGTGCTCTTCTAAAATACTGCACTATACAAAGGTACATCTTTGTACAGTGCCGCACAGGCACAGTCAGTAACATTGCCTATGTTATTTTCAAGGTTCCTGGAATGTACACATTTATTTCTTGCAATGTGTCAGTACTAGTATGAAACTCAAACTGTACCCAAATCTGATTCAAAAATAATAATGTAAACCTTGTAATGTACTGTTCTTATCCATTATTTTGAATTATTTTTTGTTCTGGCTGGAAGTGGACCCAAAGAGTCTCTACATAGAATGAATATTAATTAAGAAAAAAAGTAGTTTGTTTGTAAAAAATAAAGACTTATTAAATGTATGCATAACTGTGTGTATTTAGTGGCTTTTGTGAGGAGGTGAGTGTTATAAGAGTGCTCAGAAAAAGCAAACTAAAATGACCTTGAGAGGAGCTCATGTATTGGGTGTTGGCAGAGCTGTGTTCAAACAGGCAGACTAACACTGATCTGAAGTGCAGTCACCTGACCCCAGAGGCTCTACACCAGAGCACTGCTCAAATGACTACACGCTCCAAGAGTTTACACGACAGTCGCTCATAAACATACAGCTTTATGGCCAGGATGAAGCTCCACACAATATTTTATCAGGGTCAACTAGCTTTATAATGGCCATGATGCAATTATCAGTGAAACTGTTTGGAAGCAGAGAACAAGAAGGTTTTCCACACAGTTTACACAGAGCAAACAATAAAACTGTATCTAGTCTGCCACTACAGTCTAGTTTTAGTAACATAATAAAATCCTGATTAATAGACACTAGAGTGGTAATGCTGTATTGATCCTGGTCTTGTTTAACAGTACAAGAAACTTGTAAATCATAGAATGCAGAACTTCAGAGTGAATTTCATCCATATTGCTATACGCATATACTTATACAATGTTACTAACTAAAGCTCTGGTATTTTAAAAAGTCTAAATAATGCACGGACCTTTGAGTGAAATACACATTAGGCAAAGCAGCAATAAGTGACCATCCTTATTTAATTATGCCATGACTTGAGTTTCTACTGTGGCCTAAAATAACATTTACAGTAAAACAAGTTAAACAATGAGTCAGAGGATTTCAGATGGTTATATCAATACGGATTAAGTTTATAGCCAACGACAAAGCTCCTTATTACTGTTTTTTGTCCCCAAATACACTTGTACCCTTACGGTTACACCACTAGATAAAATCAATACTGTGACCTGACTTGAGGACAGTGAGATCTGCAAGATCAGTAAGAATCACAGCTTGTACAAGACACATCATAACTCTGCATGTTGCCTCTAGGTCTGTACTAATGTATTAGTGTAGCTACTGCATGTCTACATACCTGACCAGCTCATAGGTCTCTCCCAGCAAAGGGTTGAATGGTTTTCCTGTTCGCTCCCACTGAGAGGCCACCGCTGACACAGCAAATGCAGCCACGCACTATCAACAGTGCACAACACATTAGCAGAACTATAATCACCAGGTTATCAGTAGTTTTATGAGAACAAGTTTGATTCCTTCCTTTCATTTGTCACATTTGTAATGACTTTAGTTTTAACCTGGTTTAGATGTGGTTAATATCATGCTTAGTCCAGGTGCATTTTCATTAAAGCACAATATAACAAAAACAGAGCTGTCAAAAGCCTATTTTCTCACCTTCATTCTCTCTATGGAGTTTTGTGTGGCGTTGGCCTGTTGTATAAGGTACGTGTGCTCCATGTACTCGGTGAGGCGCTGCAGAAAACTCAACGGTTCGTTGAAAATCACAGGCATTGTAATCTTTGAGAGCTCCTGTGAACACGGAAAAAAGAATTAGGGAACATGGTTTCATTACACATCGAGAACAAAAGACTTCATGCATAACACCCTTGAAAATGTTATATTCAAAACACGCAGTATATAAGCAGCACTGCTCTGACCCCCACTAATACAGCTTTAAACTATACTTTTTAAACACAACCTTCAACTGAGGTATCAGTGTGAAAAATACCATAGTTTTCATTTCCTGTCAGGGACAGTATAGGGCCTTGGTGTTTTTCAGATTATAAAAGGCAAAACAACAACAACAAGCTACATAATGTTTCCAACAGTGATGGATTGTTCTTTACCATTCCAATGCAGTTCCTCAGGATACTCCAGATACTGAAGTCATTTCTGGAAAACATCGGAGCAGGAAGACTCGTCCTAAAACACATATAAAACTTGGTTTAACCCTAAGTGAATAACTGCTAAAATTACTACAAAAAGAACAGAAATGGCTGCTGCAAAGTGAGCTCAACCTTGCCACATTATAGACCCAAAAGATCACACACACACAAAGTAACTCTGAAAGCAAAGTTATGCAAAATGTGGCTTCTATTATGGTTATTCACAAATTGTCACTTATTGGGCATTTTGGGTCAACAGATTACAAAATGTGTCCGGAAAAACAACCTCGTACCACTTTTTATGAAATATACCCAGAAAAACCAGTAAAATGGTCTAGACTTATATAAAAACTCAGGACACTGTGACATATTTTCAGGCTAAAACTGTCAACAAAAGAGTAAAATGGATTGTGTGGCATCAGAACAAAGCCCTGGAAACTATCAGTGTCAGACATGGAAGATGCCATCCCAAAATCCCATCTACAGCAGCGTCCAAGTTTCACTCACACAGACAGAGGTCAAAGGTCACACAAGTGGTAAAATATCTGGGATAGAACTGATTTAATTGAAAACGATGAGAACTGAGAGGTAATGCAATAAAGCCATTTTAAAGATAGGGGTGGATAAAAAATATATTGTAATATTAGATATTAAAAGCAAAGCTAAAAAGGCTAAAAAGGCGATTATGACCAAAAATGGATTGAGTTGCAGTTGTAATGTTAAATGGTGACACTTTGATATATGCTTTTCTACCTTCACGGCACTTGCTTTACAAGTGCTTTACATCAATGAACCACTCACCCACTTACACACACCCTGCATAAACCAGACTGAGGGAGAGTATGGTTAAGTGCCTTGCTCAAGGACACAACAGCATTCATCTGTGGGAGCTGGACTCATTAGATTTGACTGCTCAACCAATGACATTTATGTGGACAGCAGTATTCGAACCATCAACTTTCAGATCAGTGGACAAACACTCACCCCAAAATAAATACTGTATAATATGATTTCAGTACAAGATGTACAAGATGTACAAATGTTAAAGTATTTGATGAAGAAATAGACAAATGAAACAAAAAGACATTCAGATAAATTATCATATTCTCAAACTATAAATAATAAAATCTGAAGAATTATCAATATGGTCTTGTATGGACTGGGGGAGGAGTAACCAAGTCTTCAACTAAGATTAAACAAATGAAATCATATGACTTATATACTTATATACTTACATATGACTTATATACTTAGATACTTACATATAACAGTCATAAAGGCTGGTGTCAAATTACTCAAATACAGTGCGTTATTAGTGGGCAGAACATTTTAGCCAGGTCATTTTTTTTTATTTATTTATTTTTTTCAAAATTGATGTGTCAGAAGTACGAAAATGGAACACATTGAGAATTGAAAGGGCCAATTTGTGGTGAAAAGACCTCTGGATCAGAGCAGTTCTGAAGAGGTGTCCCAGGTCTGTAGCAGTAAGTACCTATCCAGAGTGATAAAAGTTAAATTCAGCCTTGCGCTTTAAATCAATCCAACAAACTATTGATATTATTGAGCAAATGCCCATAAAAAGAAGTCAATAAAAGATAAAGTTTAAACTTAACAGCGTGACATGGTACCACTTAATACAAGCGCCGATAGTAATAGTCGGCAATAAAAAAACCTAGACTTGATATTAAAAAAAAGTAATAATCAAAACCTTCCCATCCTGTTCTCCCTTTCCTTGCTCCCAGTCCACATTCGCATTGATTTTACCATTTTAAAGTTTGTTTTTAAAGCTCTGCATGGCCTCCCCAGCTCCCTCTCTGTCCTTATCGGACTTTTAACTGCTCATTGCTTTAGAAACCACATTCGCTTAGATGGTTTTGAATGTGCACAGGCGTTGCTAGAAACAGTGGAGTGATGACTTTGCTTGATGTTTTATTATTGTTTTGTTTCCTCTTTCCTTTCTTATGAGCTTCATGTAAACCTTGACTGATTGATTGGGTCCATATTATGCTGTTTTCTGATTTTCTGTTTCTCCATCACAAACATACCTGGAGTTGTATTTTGTTTCATTCACATGTTTAACACACAAATCCTGCATATTTAGGCTGTGTTATTATTTCAAAAAGAAAACCTGTGTTTTTATACTTCATACACCTTCAGTAGAATTGTTAGGATAATTTCAGCCTTGGAATTTGAAGTCCCTACAAAACAACTAACTAACTATCAGACAGACTAATAATAAAGAATAACAACAGTTTTGTGTATATAAAACAAAACACAACTCCGGGTGTGTTTTAGAGGAGGTAAGAAGATTCTAACATGACTTGAAGCTCACAAGAGTCAAGTTTGTCTTATACAGAACCTTTAAATTGGTTTAAAAATGTAAATTAATCAAATATACAATGCTTACACGTAAATGCAGTGATGGTTCCACATGAAAATGTAATGTTATTGTCTCAAAGAGATGTCACAGTTTCTTGTATATGAGGTTTATATTAGCCAGGTCAAAACAACAATGATTGCATTATTGCGATGTCATGCCAGATTGGAGTTTTTAAACACAATATTTCAAACACTGTCGTTTAAAACTGCCCTCAGCAATTAGCCAACACTGGATCATACTGCATTGGCGAGCGATTATTACATTACACGGTGACCTTATCAATATTTAAAAGCGCCCACACAGAGCTCGGCCCTTTCATACAAGTCTTTCTCTTTCCTTTACCAAGCAGGCCATCCTAAATTATTCACATTATGAAGTGGATAAAATGAAACTAATCAGGAAAAACAAGCCACTTAAAACACAAACACCAGTAACAGAATCTATTCAGAAAATAGTAGATAAGGGGGTCATTTTGACTAGCGTGTTAATGAAAATACATAAAAGACATATAAAAGACATTGGAGACACAGAGATGAGCTGACCTGTGCTTTGAGATCCCATTGGGTTGATTCTGGTCCTCATCTCCATGGTGATCCAACATGGTAGACGGGCTGCTGCTTTGGAACATTACAGAGTCTTCGTCGTCTTCGTCTTCAGACGAATGACTGGCCACAGTCTCAAATCCGCTCAGGGAACGCTCCGACTCTGAATCTAACACAAAATACACAGGGGTGAATGAGCGTGTGGAGAGTATTTTTAGAAAGGATCCCAAAAGGAAAAGGTGAATGTAGTGTAGTGTTCGGAGACATCAAAAATCTTCTGCCGTGTGTGTAATATGAAATTGGTAAAGTGATGTACTATCAGTAAATTGGACATAATTCAAATTAACATAATTATAATCACAATGTTGTTTATGTAAGAAACTTGTGTATCATAAAGTGATCAAATTAGCGGTAGAGGCAATGTAGGTTGAGTGGCTGGCTGAGGTATTTGGGTGGAGTCTCCACATCAACCCAAGCATGTTCAGTAAGTTAACCCTGCAGCGAAGTAATACTGATAAAAATCCAGGCTCAAGAACTAGAAATGGGTCCTGGGTGCAGTACTGCAGTCGACCATTGCTCCTGAAGTGAAGGACTTGGTCAATTGCAAAGAACACATTTCCTTTCGTAGATGATAACGTATACATGCCATGCTCAAAAGGGCAGAATGAATGCTGTTAGTATTAAATGTGGGTTTCAGAACAAACCCTCAGCTTCAAAATGCTCTCAAGAAAATCTATAAAGAATCCTACTTGTAACTAACCATTTCCAAGTAATGACCGACTCTAATATCAACACAAGATCTAAGCACTAGAAACAGCGTTATTAAACTATAACAAGGAAATACTGGCTCATTTGTAAGCATATGATATACTTCTAAAGTCACACAGAAGCACAAACGTTTAGCCCATCAATCATCATTAGTGCTGTCCAGTCCAAGTGCCACACAACATGTACTTTTGTCACTCAAGTCCAAAGTTCCTCCTCCCAAATGTCCAACATAACAGTCACATTTACCCCCTGCCGAGAGACTCCCAGGGTCCTATGGGTGAACGATCAAAATCATGTGACCATAATCTCCTTTATCTTTTTATGTTTCCCCCAAATTTCCCCCACGTTTGGCGACTCACCAGACACAGCGTCATGAAACTCATCCTCGCTCAGGGCACTGCGCGGTGAAGATCCTTTGACCACCGACTGCTCTAGTTCATGGTGCTCCGTGGCCAGAGTCTGCAGAGCCTCAGACAGGATCTTATTCTTCTCCAACTCCTGCTCCAATTTCACAGTGCGCACCTGAGCTCATGTCAGCACACAAGGACAAAAGACAAATACGACAAGGAAGAGATCATTTGTTATGGAGATATATTACCTAATTTAGTTTTTCACCATTTGTAAAGTTGCATACATGTGAAATCATGCTGAGAAGATTCTCTCAAAAGAAAAAAAAATGTTGAAATGTTGGTATGTATTGTATTGTATTACATGGCAGTATAAAACATGCATAACTCTAATCCTGTTCAATTATCCAAAGGTAAAATGCTACTACACTGTCTACTATAGCTACCTGGATTGAATAAATAATTATCTAATATACTCATACTAAAGATGCACTATGTCACTTTTCTAGTGGGTACAGCACCTTTTGGTCTCCATACTTTTCCTGGAATGTTCCACTATCTAGCATTTATTTAATTACAGGTAATTTTATTACTCAAACAACCTTGAAAACACGCCTCACATGTGGAGATAGATAAGTTTAATGCCCTTCTCTATCTCCATGGACACAAGCAGGTGGCAGACGTTGCACAGAAAAGTTACATATTGCACCTCTTATATTCTTATAGTGAAGTTATTATCCAGGCTCAAGAACTGGAAATGGGTCCTGGATTAAGTAATGCAGCTGATCATTTCTCCTGAAGTGAAGGACAGGGTCAAACGCACAGAACACATTTACTAACAAGGATGATAAAAGTATACATGCCATGCTCAAAAATGCAGAATGCTTGCAATTTTGCTTTTTTATTTTTTGGAACAAAAATATATTCCTCAAAATTCAATAAAATATAATGTAAATAAAGAATCCTATGTGTAACTAACCAGTTAATAGTATAAAGACCAACTGTAATAAAAACATCAATAGGCACTAGACACAGTTTTGTTAAACTATAATAAAGAAATATTAGCTCAATTGTAAGAGTTAGTGCACCTTTAACTTAACTGCACTGTTATTATTATGGCAAAGAAAATGTTGATCATTAATATAGCACTTTTGGGCATGTTTGTGAATACATCCATGGGCATTTGAAGCTTCACCTCCATTTATATTTACCATTTACACATTCAGAGTCTGAGTCACAGCAGGGTAAGATAGGAGCTCGCCCAAGGATACAATATCAACATATGCACTGGTGTGAGTGGGTTTTGTGCACACCAACATTCAGTTTAGTGCATGAAAGTCTCTACTGACTAAACTTCTACAGACTCTAAAGTTATTATAATATTTCTCTTAGGGTTATCATAGCAGCAAATCAATTACAAGGTAGTTTAGCAAGCAAGATATCTCTTGGGTGAGTTTGATTAAGAAGAGATGGAATAATTTAAATCACACTAAAAGGGAGTTGGCATTTGAAAACACTCACTAAATGGCAAGCACTGAACTGTTTATAATGGCACTTCTGTTTTTGCAAATTAACTCTTGACAATTTATTGTCACCATATCAGTTGTACAGCTGAATACATCAGTCTTTGCTTGAATAATATTTCTCCCCTAAGTAAAAATTAATTAAGTGATATTAATATTCAACACATTGCTACGACCATGACAAATCATTACATTAACCAAACCTTTTTCTGAACCATATCCAATATTACCATAAGCTATATTCTATTGTAGTAGTTCATGCGGTTCTTTTAATAAGCAATTTTCCCTTTAAATGTAAAAAAAAAACTAACTGGTAACAGAAAAATTTTAACTTTCTGACACATACTTACTGCAATAGTAGCAAGTAGTTGTCAGTAATAGTAGTAGTAGTAGTAATTATAGTATTGTAATTGTAAGTATTAGAAGTGATTGGTGGCTTATGCATCACTATTAGTGATACATAGGCCACCAATCACTAATGTATCACTATTAGTGGCTTATGTATTACAATTAGTAGCAGTATTTTTTTTTTTTGTAAGTAGTACTTGAGTATAATGTATGTTGTTTTTAGTGAAAATTAGTCTCTACTATTCTTGGTTGTATGCAGCCTTGTCAAATAAGGTAAAGTCAGAGGAGAGAGGCAAGATGGATTGGAGCATGTTTTTGTGTAATGGAGGACAGCTGCCTTGATGTTGCCTTCTCAAATGGCCTGGCGGCAACATGATTCTCACGCAGGAGGAGGATCAAATAACCAAATGGACTCAGATATAAACCATTAGCCAAACCTGTCCTTTTAGGCAGCTCACTCGTGCTGATATGATGTTTATCATCTGTGCTCTTTGCAAATTACACACAGATTTGAACCAGACAACAGCTAAAAAATAATGAGCAATAGTAAGTTTGAAGTGAGAGTATTAAAGGACTTAACAATAAAAAAACCTTAAACATTATAAAGAAATGGACTAGTGAGTGCGGCATCACCAATAGTGCTCATGTCCAGTCAAATGATGCTAGGGGTGAATTTGGAGCCGAATTCCATATAAGGAACAGTTTGGACAAAATAGAGAAATAAAAACACCAGGTTCATGTTGAGCGGGTTAATAAGAACATTTTAAGACCCAAATGGCAAGGCTCACAGCAGTTACAGAGACAGGGGCGACGATTTTGGAAACAGAGTGGATGGAGCCAGAAACACCCCCATGCTCCCTTCTTATTTGGAATGCAGCGGCTAGCAGGTTAGTAATGTTCATTTACGTATACTATACAGTGTATGGCTGGAGGATACTGCTATCACACTTACACATTAGCACTATCATATCACAGAGAGTCACAACTTATTTAGCTTTATTTTGAAGTTGTTTTTTGAAGCATTATCGTCTTTCCTATTTCTGAGCTGTCTTTTACTTCCTCCCTCACTCTCACACACAGTTTTTCCTTACAAACGACCTCACTATTTCTCACAGCTCTTTAAATGAGGTGGCCCTGCTGATGTAGTGAGGCTGCTAAAATGTGTCCAGCACATTCTGGGTTTACAGTCAGGATGAAGTGAGTGATCAGAGTGACAAATTACTCATACCTTACTGTGGGGGAAGTCAATTTAGATATTTGGTAATCATGGTTATACAGATCACATTAGCATCGTAAGAACAGCCCTAATGGAAAGGGTTACAGTGTAGAGAATGTATATTGATATATTGACACTATCAGCTTTACATTTCCAACATTGTTTTGACCAACCTGCTGCCTAAATTATATGCATACAACTTAATTTGAACGAAAATAACAAAGATAAGGTCACAAAATGTAACTATACAGCTCTCTTGTGGGTCTATGATAAAACACATATCGGCCCAAACAGAGTTTATCAGCCATTAGATTCTCTAGATTCTGGAAAAAACACAGTCTGTCCAGTTTGTATCTGTTTTATATGCGAAAATAAAATTTCAGTTTATAGTGTATAAAGTGCTTTTTATCTGTCAACTTGTATGTACCGTCACTAATACTATACTATAATACTCCACAATGTTGATTTCATAAATAGATGACAAATTTGGTAGTCTATAAGACACTATGAATCCAAATGGATCTTGGATTTTGACTGTTGTTTGGTTAAGATGTCAATAATGTTAAGTGTGGTACAACTAATAACTAAAATTAGAAAACATGACACTTAAATCCTCCATTTAAACATTCCTCTTTCAGTTTCTTGTGTTTGATTTGCCTTCCTATGAAAGTGATTTGCATACTCGTGTGTTATTCTTTGATTTCAGAAACACTTTTTATTTTTTTGCAAATTCTTATGATGTTGTGACACGTAGTCTAATCCTGATTCATAGTAAAATCAATCCTACATCATTGTATGTGTGTGACAGTGTGATCGGGGTACTATAAGCTCCCGCAGAGTACTCCCAGGGTCACGCAGCAGGAAGTTCCTCTTTAAAGTTCAATGTGTTGCATGTGGCTGTCATTACACTGCAATTTATACCACTTCACCTCTCCATCTTAAGTTTCCTCACCAGTAAAGCAAAACCAGCATCTTGTGATCACATATAACAAGGCAAATCTGCTGTCAAATCTGCTGTCAAATCTGTCTGTCAAAGCTGTCTGCAAGCACATCTTGGAAAAAAATATGTGCAAAACAAATGGACCAATATTTAAAAAAAAGGAGAAAAAAATAAAGAACTGGTTGGATTTTTTCAATAAAAATCTACTTTTTATAGAGAGTAATAATTTTATACTTGGACATGTTTTTCTTATTCAACAAATGAAGATATTTCTCTCTTACAGCTACAGTATAACCATTTGCATAACTATACATAACTTGGTATTTATCACCAATGCCGCCACAGATCTGTAAGCTCCTTTCTATAGCAGTGTAGCAACCAGTGACTAACACATTCTTGTATTATTTGCTCTAAAGTTCGCTTTCCTATACCCAACATTTTCACAAAATAAAACTATTAAAATTTAAAAGCACTCTAGGATGTAAATAATATAAAAGCTGTAGGGTATAATTAAAAATGAATCTATTTATAACAAAAATATTCTGCAAAATATTCTGCTACTGCAAAACAATGAAACAATGATGATTAGAAATGAAAATAAACATATGTTGTAAACTACCAAATAAGAGTAAAGGGTAAAACGTCACAATTTTCTGACTTAAAATCCATATGACAGATTGTTTCGACTCATAATTTCACTTAAAAATAGCACGTCTTAGCTAGTTTTGACAACTTTTCTTCACAAACTTCAACATGACGCAAACATTTAGTGTGTTACTTATCATCCCGACAAACAAGTCATACTCAGAAAAACATTAAAACCTGTCATGTGCACGAAACCTCAACTAATACAATAAAAAGATGAAAGAACACATTTCTATTGGATTTTTGTCTCATGACACATAAACCTTTGGCGTGCTGTGTTTTGTGAATGACATAAAAACACCGAAATCAAAAAGATAAAAGAAACGGGCTGGAAATAGGTCCCATCTTTGTTATGTGTAGGTGAACACCTCTTTATTGACATATTGAAGAGCCTTAGTGAGGATTCATTTCTGTTGATTCGGGGCAGCGCTGTGCATCAAAAATAGCTTCCTACCACATATCAGTTCAAATAATCAGATGATATCTCTGACTAATGCTCTCTCAGATCTGCCGCTCAAATGAAAACCAGAGCTGAAAAAGTAGCTTAAAATGGATTGTGACAAACTGCATTTTTCATCTACAAAATGGAAATATAGATATACAATCAGGGCTGAAATGAGATGCCTCCACTTCGATGAAATTGCATGTACAGTAGTTTTGGGACATACCAGCTGTAGCAATTACCTCATCAGACATTTTTATAATGTTTTGCAGTGAATCACACTTGCCTGCAATTATAATAACATGCTTGTGTAAGTGATTACTTTGGCTGCTTTACTGTACAAGCTTTTCTACACTTAGATCAACAATATAGCAATTAATAGTTTGATCAATACTGTTGAAAAGTGTCAGAAAGGTTTGTTAGAAAATGTATCCATAGCCACACTGGTCTAAAACTCTATTTCATGAATAAGTCAGACAGAAGACAAATGAAAAAAGAAGAATTCTTACAACAATGATAGGTGAGAATGCATCTTGCCCAGTAGCACAACCACAGTGTGAACTTGAGAAAAGGGATTCAAGTCACCAACAGTTTGCTTATGACGCAGCTATTGTAATATTTGAGTCAGATATTGTAAAGGGACAAATATTATATCCATTGGAACACAAAAAGTATCTTAACTATTGAACCAGTTATATTTAAAGGTCATATATAGCACAAAATTGACTCGTGAGCTTTAAGCCATGTTAGAATGTCGTGTTGTTTGAGTTGTTTGAGTAATCCTTTGTTTGAGTAATCCTTTATTTATTATATCCTATTATTAGTTTGCCTACATCTCAAAAGTTCAAAATGCTCTGCTCCAACTTGTGATGTCACGAGGAGGTAGTTTTCAAGTTAACGACTACATTTTACCTTTAGTTCAGTAAAAATTGGCAATTCCAGGGCTATTCCAAATTCTAGTGAAGGGGTATGGAGTTTAAAACACAGTGGAGCACTTCCTGAAGGACAACATGGTGGAACAGTTCTGTTTGAGAGTCTAAATATCCAGTGAGTGAAACAAAACACAACTCCAGATATCTATCAGCTATCACCCTAATGAAGACTCAGTAGTAGTTGAAACATGACATGAATACACTGCAAATCAAAGTACCTCTGCCATACTTTCTTCTCTACAAGAATTTAAGCCTTCTGGTGTGAGGAGCACCTGTGTTTGTAAGTTTTGATCCAGTGCAGCATTCTAATATTGCTCATTTTTACAACTCCAGATAGGTTTATGATTATAACATAGATCAGAAAAAAGCGTAATACAGGCCCGTTACCAACCAACTATATAAACATTGAATCATTTAATAGTAATGTTCGACAGCAAACTGTGGAACACTCTAGGCAAAACAATAACATCTCCATGGAAACAAGCAGGTGCCCCAGAAAAGTTACATAATGCACCTTTAACAAATGTTTAGAACTGTCATGACCTCTTTTAAACTACATTTTCATACTATGCTAAAACGTTTACTTGGTACAGCCTCAGCACCTGACAAAAGACTTAATAACTATAATAACTCTAGCCTCCAGACAAATTAACATGCATGAATCTGATTACAATAAATTAACTCTTATCCTTGCTGTATACAATGCCATGGATCCTCTTTATGCCAAAAGATATTGTTACTGATACTAAAGGAGCGTGATGAAGATTTATGTATCAAAATGAGTTGAATTTGCTGTGCCGCCGTTAGGAAATCCCATTTTCCTGATCCTGTTTGCTTCAGGCTCAAAGCGTGACAGATTTATTTGTTGAAATTGGGCTTTAGGTTCAGCATCCATTCACAAGTTTTCACAGGCGCTTAACTGAACCCAAGGCCGCACTACACCACAGCAACAAATACCGAAAACTAATCTTATTATGCAAAACCCTCCAAGTGAATAATATGTAAATGTAAATTATTGTTAGGCACCACATAAACAAACTTGGATAATATTATGGTATTGTTGCACCTGTTGTGAAAGCTGCAAACACTTCCATCTAGTTTGCTCCTGAAAAGATGTAATCCTTCTATTACAATCAAAGCCATTGAAAGTAGCACAAAGAAAGCCCATCTGACAGCCTTTAATCACTGCACCGGACCGGGCCGCATTCAGACGAAACAACGTCCTTATGAAAGAGGTTTTGTTTTTACTGCACCGGAGGGTCACAAACAGTAAGCCCCGGCTGATTACAGTACACACTTCACATTATTTGTAGCTGTCAAGATCATACAACAATTATGTGTCTCGAGTTTCCTTTTACTGTTCAAAGACATACAAGTGTTCAGTAAATTAATAATACAATTTTTCACAGTGAGTGGCTGTAAAAGTGCATGCTTGTCTCAGTGTGTGTGGGTGCCGTTAAATCTCAGTCCTGTGTCTCGCCCTTTACTTCACCTAAGGTCTATAGCTCTAGGATATGCTTAAGTCACAGTCTTCCCTATCCAACATACTGTGGCTTACTGTATAGTGACACCCAATTTACATACTGCATAGATACTTATTTATATTTTTGTCTTTTTTCTACCCAAAGGCCCAGTTGGGAGTAAAGAATAGGGAGCGGCATTTAGCAAATAGCTGCAGCCGAGTCTCTAACTCACAGCACTGATTATTGAGCACAAATAGCTGCCAGTGTTTCCCATTAATATAGGAGACTGTGGAGGCCCCCCATAGCCTATATACAAGCTGTACAAAAATGTGGACAACAAACTATACTTCATACATGTAGTATTGACATAAATATGTAGCAAATATTAGATTGAATCTGTGACCAGTCCTTTTTCACCATAAACTCTACTAAAAAATATTCAAATATGGATAGCTTGTTCCATTATACTGTCAGTGTGAACTTGTGGGGCCATAGAATCAAACCCACAACATTGTCTATAGAATCTACTCTCTTTTTGCAACTTTAAAACAACAAATCTGTGTCATTCACATTTGCAATTGCCATATTGACAGACCAATGATATATATTTTTTTATTATCCTTCTAAAGTGCAACACAAACTTTCCTGGTCCCAAACTTTAAATGGGTTAAGTAATGCTGTACATTTAGAGATTATGAGGACATGATTGGTCCTTGAGACACTCACCCCCTCCTGCCTGGAGAAGAGGCTGAGACACACACTGAGGCTGGAGTTTGTTTCGCTGGACAACTCGCAGATTTCATGCATTTTGTCAAGAAAAGTTGATGGGAATTCTGCAAAACAAGGACAATGCACAGTAATGATGGCAGCAGCAGACACAGCAGTAAAAGAGAAATAAACATAAACACGGAGCTCAAACTGCAATCAGGGCTCACTAAACAACATTAAACCTGAGATGACAGAAACAGATGGAGCCAGAGTCAGGAAAAGCTTTTGCTAACACTTTTGTACATTTAAATTTACTTCATGATGCACATGGCTACATTAATAGTAAGCCTTATGTTCTCTACATTAGTGGGCGTGCGTCTGGGATGTGGGATGTTTAAACAACACAAACGACAATTAAAGGGATTTACTTTCAAGCAGCTCGTCATTTTTCAGCATAGACATGAAGGATGCCACCTCCCTTTCCAGTTTCTTATGACTGGTTTCTGCTGCCTGTGATAAAAAGAACAACATGAAAGAAAATAGTCAATCCCTTGTACTCTTGGTGCAACAATGTAAAAAAAAAAAAAAAAAAACAACATTTACAAATCTTGAAGAAAACCAAAGGCATAGATACACCCCAGTCAAGTCACTATTTTGTTTACAAATCTTGAAGAAAACCCCAGATACACCCCAGTCAAGTCACTATTTTGCAATGATTAAGATGTGACAAGCTCTGGACATACACACTTCATAATAACTACGCCTTCATTACAAATTAAAGACTTAATACTCACGAACAAATAGTTACTGTGATTCAGGTTTACTACTTTATTAAAGGGTTAGAGTTTGGGTATTAATTGAGTGGTTACTAAGAATTCATTCTAATTATTCTTTGAAAAGTATTTGTTCATTATCAGTTAAGTCTTACTTTATGCTTTATTAAGGCTAGTTGGGTGTAGTTATTACTTCCTGTAGTTATTAAGTGTTATCAGATGGTTGCACTAAAATTAAACTGTAAAACTCAATTACAATTTAAGGATTTTGGTTATATATGAATATAACAAAATGTAACAATTAAGTAAATTTGTGCCCACCTGTAGTGACTCTGCCAGCTCCCCCAGTGACATCACTTCCTCCTCGTCCTCCGTCTCGCTGCCCTGCTCCTGAGAGCAGTAGTGTGTGCTATAGGCCGAGTGCTCCTCCAAAGCGTCCAGCCATGCCTGACAGCATCACAAAAGAAAGAAAAATAAAGACATACACTGCGTCTCTTCTTCTATCTTTCCAATGGCTAAAGAAGAATCGCTGTGTGTTTTTGGTCTTGCAATCAGAAGAAAACTGGCGCTCACCTTTCTTGTTGCCTCTGGATCGTTCTGTGCTGACACTTTGAAGTGATGCACACTATCATCAAAGCATTTGAGTGTGAAAAAACAGTTGTCTTTGGCTCGAACCTACGAAGCAAAATATAAAAAGTCTACTGGGCACGTGTACAAATATTAAAATTTAAAAAATACTCTGAAAAGTTCAACGAGTGTCATCATGAACCCATAGTGATTATTATTTTTGCATACGCTTACTTGTATGACCTGTATTTCTTTTTGTTTTCTTGTTCTTAACCATTCACTATAGCTAATTCGATTACATCACACATTTCTTTATAAATTACCTATTGACATGCATGTGTAAATAGCAGATAAATTAAATAGGTGAAGGAATGTGAGAACAATTGCTTTTCTGTCTGTCTGTGCCAAGGCTAAAAAGGCCAAAAAGTAGCTGGTTTAGTTAACAACAGTGTTGTCAGATGGCACTGAACTCCTCATTATTTACTAAAGTACAAAATCTGATATTTTGTTTATTATCTGAATAAAATATAGCTTCATAAAAATACATACAACTGCATGCTTTTTATATTGTATACAGTTATCTTAAATGTATTTGTAACTGCAGTGTGTTTTCCACAAATAAGGTGAACTTACCAAGCAGCTGGAGTTTGTGAGAGACTTGCAACCTTGCCTTTTGACATTGGCTACTGCATCTGACCTTGTTGTGGAGAGAGAGAGAGGGAGAGAAAAGATATCTTTCCTTAAAAGGCTCATCAGAAGCTGATAAAATTTCAATTTGGATACAGTGGAGGAGACTTCTATTTTTAACAACAGCACCTTCCTTTCTAATGAAAGAAGGTAGCGAGACCTTTTCATATGTCAGGTGCAGCGATCAAAGACAATATGACAGGAGCCACGTACTGTTTGGAATACCAAGACAAGACCCCATCCTGCAGAACCACCCAGTACGAACGCCAGCCAAAGAAGCGTGAGCTCTGTCAAAGACAAACACATGATTCAATTTTAGTGTAACCAACTGCCAAGCAACATTTCCATCAGATTATGGCTCATTACCTTCCAGAGGGGACCCTCAAATTTTTTCACATGACGAACTGTGCCCTGCAAAGTAGATATTTTATTATGATTCTACACACAGTATCCTCACATCAAGATACATGAGCAAATACAGAAGTTAATGACCCCAAATGTCTAGGTGTTGCGATCAACGCAACATTCTTGAGAAAAGAGCAGGGAGGTATGGTAACAAATGCATTCTTGTGAGGATAGTCCGTTCTATTTTCTATTTAGTTCTGTTTGTGCTCTACTCAGTTCTATTTTCTCTACTTATCCATTATTAAGCTGTGTGCTCAAACACAGACACTTTTTTCCCACGCATTTCTCTTAATGATTAGTCTTTGCAATGCTTGGAGTGAGTGACAGCTGGATTTAACCAAAACTGGAACCTGGTTCCATGAAAATTTTGTTTGAGTTTGGCCATTTATGTTTTCCATCAAAACTGCAAAACCCCACAGCGCAGGACATTGGCCTTCTTTTTAAAAGAGCTGTTAGCTCTAAATGTCACTTTCCACAGAAATCAAGAGCGTCCTTAAGTTCAGGCTTAAAACCAAGCTGAAAACTAAATAAAACTGTATCCATCTGTAAATGATGAAATAAGATGGTGTAATCCCTTATTCATCCAGACAAGGTTTAATGTAGAAAAGGTTTCAAGGGTGATCATCTGGAGACTGTTTTTGCAATCGAGATGTTTCGGCTCGCATCCAGAAGGTATTTTAATTTTGGAAAATTGTAAATGGCATCTCTACATTGATGCAATATGTTATTCCAAACATGTTTACCCCAAATACAACACAGCAGACATACTTACAATGCATTTTAAACTATTTAGTTTATTACTATAAAAATTTGACACTGAAATTCAAATAGTATTCCAGTAAAATGTTACAGTTTTCCCATATTCACTTCTTTCATCTGAATGCAATATTTGACAGCCCATTTTTAACATCTGTTTTCCTTATCAGCAAATGTAGCACATTTAATGTTGACAAGAGATAATTTTGTTGGTTGGCCCGTCTTGTAGTGAATCCTAATTTCTTAAAATATTTAATGTAGATTTCTGAAAATGCCTGTGCAGTCAGGCTTGTCAAGAGGTCTTCTAAATCAGCATTACATTGTTACTTAGAGCAAAAGCACCACTCATGCATTTAGCTCTTTAATTATGATGGTATTTATTATTAGGAGTGTCTGAGGCATCGCAGAGTCATCACAGAAACTCTTTTATGATTTGATGCCTGATTTGTGTGGGTAAATTACTCAGCAGGGGCTCTTGCTGTAACATAGCAAGGGCTTAGACAGTGCTAAATAACTGCAATGCCATCTCAAGAAATATAAGAGAAAGTATTTTAAAGTAGTTTTAAGTAATACCAATGTAGCTAAAAGGCAGGTGAAGAGAGAGTCAAAATATTAAGGAGACAGTTTAAAACACTCACTCGATTGATGTTGGTTTCAAGGACTTGCTTCATCACAGCATCACTGGCAAGGTCAAAAGCTGTCTGGCCTGCAATATATAATTAAGTAATTAAGTGAAAAGAGAGACATAACAAAAACATCAAATTTGTGAAAAATTTATATGATTGATGTCAGATTGCCCTACTAACATCTATTTGCATATTGGTAGGATTTAAACTAGATGCCTGCCCAATGCATGTCATACCAAGATGCCACTTGCACTTGTATACTAGCTCAAATCTCTTTCACATTCGAAGAAAACAAGTGTTGGCTTGCTAAATATTACAGATGTTGCGCTGGCACTCTCCATTTGGCTTGCAATAAAAAAAAAATTAATTTCAGCCGTGAGCAGTCATTATACCCAGATAATAATCTTTCCAGCATCATGCTACCACAACTCACAACAGGATTTAGTTATTTTATTTTGGGTTCTTTTTAGGGATAGGGCTCCAATGAACAGTATCAGAGTATCAATATCGGAGCAGGTTATTTAAGGTTATAGCTACATAATAGTACATGCGTCATACCCTGCTTGTTATTAATGCTAGGACTGGCTCCACTCTTGAGCAGCTTTAGGGCGCACTGCCTCTGCCCACGATAGGCTGCACAGTGTAACGGCGTGTTACCCAGCAGATCTGTGCAGTTGATGTCTGGAGGCTTCTTCCTGCT
>KN492888.1:51203-71598 GCA_000787155.1 Scartelaos histophorus
GAAGCCAAAAACATGCAACAGAAACAGATGGAGCGGTGTAGCAGTTATTATTCAGGAGAACACCCAAGCAGAACAGTTTGATTTGTGTATTTCTCAAGAGCAATTAGCCCTCTGCATTTCTGATATATGTTGTTGTTGATGCTTTGGGCACATTTTGAATTTATAAAGTCAGGTATTAAATGTTGTAATTAGACCTTGTGATGACCTTTTCATTTGAACAGCATTTTGTCATGTAGTTTGTTACTTTTTCAGTAGTCCATTCAACATATCTCCAGCATGACCTTCACCACAGAATCTGCTACTTTATGTTCCTCTTGACCTAATACTTGGCAACTTCTACTCAACCAGAATCTAAGAATTTAAAATTATAATCTTCAGTCCAATTATATTTTCTTCTAAAATATCTAACATGAGCCATCTCTCTGATGTGCTTGCTACTAATCCTAGTATTTGACACATTTAAAATTAGTCAATCTTACTAACGCAGTATGTTTTTCAATTAACAAACCAAGATGAAAATTACAATTTTAAATAGATTTGCAAAATGATATATATTGAACACCAATCTAAACTGTTTCAGACATTTTAATTTATTGAGTTAGACAATTTTATGTTTTTTCTAATATTAAAATGCATTATTAAATCTAATGCAAAAATACAACCTTTTTTTTTTATGGCTGATGCCAATACAGTCGTTACAGAGCAACCGATGGCAAATAAGATCTGCTGATATTTCTAAGAAGACATTTTGGCCTGATTTAGATTTCTGATTTTAATATAAGGCTTTGTGTGCAATTATTAGGCAACAGATTGACCTAAACAAAATATTGGCTTATGCTGGAGATTTATGGCTGAAGGCCAACTGGGTAATAAGAAGCTCACACAATCAAAAGTGCAAAATCCCACAATGCAGAATGTTACATTTTTTTAAAAAGAGTTGTTAGAAGAACATGTCACTTTCCACAGAAATCAAGAGCATCATTAAGTTCAAGCTTAACATCAAGCTGAAAACTAAACAAAACTGCACCCATTTGTAAATAATGATAAGATCAGATGATGTAATCCCACATTTTTCCAGATGTGGTTCAATATATAGAAGCTTTTAACGGTGGTCATCTGGACACCGTTTTTGCAATCAAGTCTTTTTGGATCCCATCCAGAAGCTATTTTCAATTTTGAAATTTGAAAATGACTTCTCTACCTTCACTACACCGATACAATATGTTATTCCAAAAACTGGAACTCACCAACTGATTTAATGTGGACAAGTCCCCTTCTCGTGCTGCATCCAAAAGACTGTCCTCCAGCTTTCTCTCCTCTGTCCGCTCAGTCGCTGATATTAATGACAATAATAGTAATAAATAAAATATAAATATATGCACTTTAAATAAGAATCAAAAATGTGTCAGATTTGTTAGCACTCTCACCTTCTAACATGCTTTTGATCTCTGCGTTTTGTGTAACATCTTTGGGAATCTGTGCGGTCCCATTGATGACAGTGGCACATGCGTCATAGTTTAGCAGCAGCATCACAACCTCCTGGGACAGTTTTGTTTGAACAAATTAATAGATGTACATGCACATTTGAAATTCAAAACCTTTTAAACTTTTTACCTTTCGCCCTGTGAAGGCAGCTTTGTGTAGCGGTGTATCCCCAATATTATTTGGTAAATTAACATCTGCCCCTGCCTAATAGAAAACATGCAAAATATATCATCACTCATGAATTTGATCAACATAAACTTCAAGAAACATACCCTGAGTAATTCCTCCACAACGTCTTTGTGTCCGAAGTAACAGGCCAAATGAAGTGGGGTCCATCCCAGGTTTGACTTGCTCTTTCCTAAGAATTAATAAATAAACAAATTAAAAAGTTACATTAACAACAACTATTTGGATAGTTACATCATATCATGTAGACCATGTGATCATGTGTCACATGATATTTGCTGTACATTTGTGGTGATTCTACTTCCACACCTTTGCAGTTGATGTTAATCTGTATCTCTTGCCTAGATTTGGACAACAAAAGTTTCTTGATGCCAGGAAGGTCTCCATTCCTAGCACAATGTAGAAATTGTTCCTCTGGTTCCGAATCCTCCATGCACACCTGCTACAGCAAAATAAATAACTTTGAACAAAGTTATTGGCTCTAGAAAATGCAATTCATGGCTGAATTTTGTATTATTACAAAACTGTTGCAGAGGTCGTCAGTCACCGGACGTGCCTGACAGGAAGAGAACATGCTCTTTTGCACTTTGTCTTGGTGCACATGACCATTTATATTTGTAAATGCCACATTGGTATGCATTGACTGATAAAAGAAAAACAACATCAACTTAACCTGTGTTATCAATTATGCCTTAACAATAGGACAAATTCCTAAGACAAGTAAATTCTTATGCTATGCAATTCTGAAAAAGTTATACACACCGATTATTGAGAAAAGCCAAGGATTACTGTAAAATAAAGTTGCTCCTGTCGTTCTTAGGTGCAGGAACAAAGACTGGGCTGGCTTTAAAAACAGGTTTACCTGGGACTAAAGCATGTGACTCAAACTCTAACTGTTTACAATAGTCATCATACCATCGTTCAGAGAGAAATGAAAATAACGAGGACAAAACAAAAAGTAATTATAGATAACAAAGTCCATGTGGATTTTATATTTATATTCATACAGACAAGTTGTCTGGAGTGCCATTTTGTTTTTGTTAATTATGTAGAAGAGGTGGACGAGAATTTGAAACAATTTTCAGGGTAGTAATTAAATCAAATCAAATCTAGTCTTGCTTTTGAGGGACTGTGAATCTCCAGTATGTACCAATGATCTTGTAAAGTCTATTATTGAGGATCATTCATTTAAATACAGTACTTTATATGTAATTTTGACTTTGCTATTCTCATTTAGAAAGATGTGTATTGTTATCCACGCCTGCAGTATTTAGAATTGCATCTGCTATAACGCCTATAACCAAATGCAACGATAAAGTCAATATTGTTAGCAGCTATTGAACAAACATATGGAATGAACTTACTGCTTCAACCAGGCTTGAATCGTGAATTTCAGCAGTGTGACCAGGCGGAACTGCGCTCACACAGGCCTCGTATACAGCAGCATGTGATGTTTTAAGCTCCTGTGAGCCTGTGATGGTTTGCCCTTTACAGTAGTAGATACTGCCTCTTTCGCCCCAGCTTAACTTTATCTTCTTCAGCGTTACTCATCAAACCGTCACACACCAAACCACACGTCATATTTCCGCTGTCGAGACTTCATTTGTCATGTGGACCTGACCGATTGCGAAACACGATTGTCAGACGCCCAACACACACACCCCTCTGTCTTCTGTTTACACGGACATCAGCTGATTTTCACACAGCGGAAGTTACGATTTCGACCGCCTTAACCTTTCATAGTAAAAGCGAGTATTACGTTCATAAATTAAGCTAATGCCTAAAACTGTCCATCATCTTGCATTATTTTAAATGAGCTTATGTTATATGCGAATCAAAATTACGTACATTATTTTCAGCCAAAACGTAGCGACAAAATTAAAGCATTTTATCACGACGGTTGCTTGTTTTCATTAACCCGGAAATACTCTGTGCGCTAATTTTTTGTCAGAACTGTTCAGCTAGTTGTTAACATGTGTTTTACGTGTTATTCCTCACCAGCCTTTTCCTCTTTTTATAACATGGTATAATATTGCTAAAGTAAACCTGTGTTATGAAAAGTGTTAAATACATGGCGGACTTAAATCAGGGGAATGGAGAAGACCTGCAGGCTCAAGTAAGAGAAGCTTGGCACACTCGCCCTTTTCTTATTCCCTAAACTCTACTTTGACCCGTGATGCCAACTCACAACGCTCAGTGGGTTAACATCGAATATGCCACCAATGGTATCCCTGGAAGTCACCAATAATGTGATAACCTTCATAAAGGATAATAATAACAATACTGTTAATTGTTTCAAACTGTGGCTAGAGTAAACTCTGTGGTCCCACTGAGCTGTAGTTCTGTCATGACTTTCTGCACTACCCTGTTGTAAGCTACAGGGGGCGTGTCAGACAAATTGCCTGTAATGACAGGTGTATAGAGCAGCAGGTAGTCTGCTAATGCTTGATGTACAGCTCGGCTGTCATGGAGTGAAACCAAGATGACAAATGTGGGATTAAGTGGTCAAGGTGTTATGCAACTAAAACAAAGTGCCTTTTCTCTGTTTTCCATAGAGAGACATGAAGTAAAAACTAATTATCTAACTCTGTGCCACCGTTGAGGGAGACACTTCTGAAATGTCCCCAAGGTGTTGGGTTCATTAACACTTGTGATGTCTGAATCTCGGCAGGTGTTACTCTGCTCAAAGACTGCACAACGACACGTTTTACAATCAATTCAGCAGCACAAAACAAGACTGACATTAATTAGCACCGCTGAGGGGACATACTGTCAAAATGTGGACATACAGCGGTGCTGCACATGAATGACAGCACGGCATTGTTCTCTTATCTTTTTTATGATCCTTACAGGCATCAAGTTACATGCAGGCAAGAAGCCTTAACATTTTGGCCAAATAATCAGATTTTTACAATGTAACTAGCTGCTTTTGACATGCTATGATAGACTTAATTTACAGTTTGGATACCTCATATAATTGTAACTTTTAATTTCATGTGACTTATTTTTCAGATTTAAATTGTATCGTAATAGATTTGCATTGTATTACCTTTAATAACTCAAGCTCACTTTGACAGTGTTGGTTCTCTTTTTTCTAGATTGATGAGGTCGAAGCTCTTTCTTCCATATATGGTGATGAGTGGTGTGTCATAGATGAAGCCTCAAGAATATTTTGTATCAAAATTTCAGATGACATTGAGGCGCCCAAACTTACCGCATGCCTTCAGGTAGATAGATGCAATCCAATACCCCCATGAATTTCTTCATTATAACTCTTATTTTTTATATTGATCAGATAATTCTCCCTGCGGACTACCCCAGCAATGCCCCTCCCATGTACCAAATCAAGTGAGTCTATTTGCCTTTCAAATTTAATCTTATGTCAGTCGGTCGAATTGATAAAACAACATCCCACTCAAAAACCCACTCGTGGTCCTACTCAATAACCCTCTGTTTGTTCTTGGCTTTTGTAGTGCGGCGTGGCTGCGGGGACCTGAGAGGGCCAAATTGGCAAACAGCCTGGAAGACCTCTATGTGTGAGTGCTGCTCATAATTTGTGACTTCACAAGGGTGCACTGTTGGATAATATTATTAGGCCAAACAACAAAAGCTTTTCACCATTGTATTTTGTGTGTGGACAGTGGAGTCAGTGTCTTTCACAAACATTTAAATTTCAACAGGCAGCATGCTGGGGAGAGCATCCTGTACCTATGGGTGGAAAACGTCCGAGAATTCCTTGTTGAGAAATCCCAGAGTGGGGAAGCAGGTGAGCTGTGAAAAATGAAAGTCATGCTTGAGGGCCACACAAACACTGGAAATTTATCAATCTTTTTGACGTTCTTTTACACTAGATCCGGAAAGAGACATTGCCACACCCGTTAGCTTAAGACAATAGTTTCATCTTTAGGACAAATGGTTGTAATGTGTCACATCCATTATACTTCTGTGCGGAAGTGTAGTCATGGAAGTTGAGCTATACTTTTCTTCTCATCGTTTTTCTTTGAGGAGTGCTCCGACAAACTGCTTTCTTTTATCCCAAATTCACTTCCTGACATAATCCCTTTCCTATAGAACTTGTATGTCTTCAGCATTTTGATGTATAGGCAAGATTCCTGGCCATTGGAATAATATTTGCTCCAGCCTGGCATTACATCTTAAATTATAAATACATTTAATTACAACTTGTTGGGAAACTGTTGCTCTATACATGCGTACATAGTTATCAATCTTCCATTATGATGTTATAACTAATATGTTTTTGCCCTTGACTAGAGCTGTAGTTTGAACTGTCTCGCACTACCTGGTATCTTTCAGGATTTTGAAAGCTCTTCTTCCATTAGCAACACAATCATGATTTGGTCCGAGTCTCAGATGAGATAAGCTCAGGGGCCTGTTGGACAATATTAAAACCTTTTTGGGCCTGACTTTGAGTGACTGCTCTGAATTAAGATCAATATCTATGTAATGCCTTCTTTTGACTTGGCATTCGCCTTTGAAGTGTGCTAAAGAGTAGATACACCAGAATTAATGATTTTTGCACAGAATCAGCATAGTGTGGCGTAGTTGTTTTGCAGCTAGTAGCAAAGTATATTAAATATCTTTTATTTATTGTCTGTCTGTGAGCTTGTGAGCCCTCTACAATTCATGTGGTAATAACTGGACAGAGTAGCTTAAGCACAGAAAACTAGCGTCAATGCATTATTCAAATCATTCAAATAACACAGGCGTCTTGAGGGAAACGGAGATAGAGTGAGACAGGATGTGATAAGCAAAAAGATGCACATTTTGGCTAAAAGGAAATGAAAAATGCCTAAACACGACAGGGAGGGCAAAGGAGTAACGCAAGATAATGGCTCCAATGATGAAGTTTTTGATGAATGAGAGCAGACAGGAAGAGCAGATGTTTGTTCACCAGCCACATAATTTCACACAAATGCATTGAATTCATAAAGCAAATCTATCAGGGCAATAAACAACAGACATTATTTATGGAAAAACAAGCAGGGCATTAATATATATGGCTGATTATCCATTATATTCACCCGCCTCCATGTGTGCCACTGTGCTGTAATTCACTCTTTTATTTCCATATAAAATGCCAGGGTCTTTTTTTGCCCACTGCTCCTCACTGGGGCACTTAACTAGAGGCTGAAAATAGCCTTTTGTCTAATGAGCAAATAACTAAAGCCTGCTAAAAGCACATCCAGCTGTACAGGAAATGATTTAGCATCTGCCTGTTTCAGAAATATAACAAAATTACACTCTTATAAACAAACACATTGGGAGATTAGTTGTAGCATTGACTTGCACCAAGTAGTTTACAGGTCCAGTATTACACAAAATTGACTTGTTACCTTATCATTAACATACCTTGAGTTGTGTTTTGTTTCATTCACACATGCTTGAGTAATCCTAGTCTGCCTACATCTGCAAAAATCAAAATACTCTGTTCCAGCTTGTAATCTCATGAAGTAGTAGTTTTCAAATTAACAGCTACTGTTTACCTTTTGTTCAGTAGAGATCTGCAATTTCAGGGCTAAAACTATCCAAATGATCCGAGTGAAGGGGTAACATTTTGTTTGAGTATTTTGTTTTTTGTTTGAGATAAGAACACAGCCCATATATGCAGGGTTTAAGAAAAAAATGTCAAGGGAAGATTTAGATTAAAAAAACTCCATAAAACCTTCATATCTCATAACAGTAACTCATCTACTCTCTATGTATCTAGTGTTTTAATGCACTAAACATCAGGAAGGACACAAATTACTCAAAATTGCAAAACAGTAAATGGTTGCTTGTGAGTCATTACAAAATATAGATAAAATGTATCAAGGTAACATGCATAGTTAAATCAATCTGAAAACCATTATAACTCATAACAGTAAAAGATTATATATAGATTGTGTCTACCATTTTACTTAAGTTGTATATGAATAACTCACCCATTGGAGGTGCCAGATGTATTGATACTTTGCAGCTGATGTCATCAACATTCCCTGGGCTAGAGGCACTGCTGTGTCTGAAACTCTGTTACTCAAATTATACTTTAATCTGAACTTTATTTTAACACAATCTGGAATCTAGAAAGAGCTGACTTAGCTGGAACAACAACAGGTAAACTGATTTGTGCTCTTAAAGAAGTCTGTCAGACATCAAATTACAGTCACAATTTAGCTAGCATCAGCCAACAGTTTTTCATTTAGTCACTCTCACCTTTTTTGCTGAAAATTAAACATCTAAACAGGACCACAAAAGCTTGTATTGATCATAGACTCCTGTTAGTACTCCTGATTTGTATTTTTTCTCGAGTTTTCAAACAATCTTAAAAACATGGCAATGTGTGCTGTGTTGTTTTGCTATGGTAACATCTAAACATTTTGCCACAGACATGGATGTAGAACACCCCCAGCATGATGTCACTGCAAAGTATTAATAAGTTAGGTCAGTAGGTAGGGCAATTCAGTCAATGAGGACAACATGAGTGTCAGTGTTCTGAGATCAATCTCCAGTTTAGTTATGAAGACAGAAGAGAAGCCAAACTTCTTAAGTGAAAAAGTTAAACTAAGAAGGTGTTAGAAGGTATTAGCGGTTTTCAATTACTGAAGAAATGTGTCAATTAGCCAACACGTGTGATGAATTAAAGGAAAACAACAATTGACTGGAAAAAATGAACAAGCAGCCTGCGGCCTGGATCAATGCTGCTCTAAGTTTGCAATATTTCTTTTATTCCATGCGCAAATGGAAAGAAAAGATTAATGCCTATTATCAGTTTCCCATTTTATAGTTTATATGAGCCATATGGACACAATTTCTATTCTTTTGTTGAAATATTTCACTTAGATGTTTTCAAATAAAATAGGACTAAAACTATAAAGGACATTACAGCTCATGTTAGACTTGCTTCCCACTGTGTTTAATAATGTATAAACTTCAGTCTGCACTGGACAGAGGGAATACACTTATATTGAGACAACAACAAATGTTAACTGGATTATAGCTAAAATGCTAATTTTCTCCCAGACCCCTTGGGCAGGTAACAAAACGCATAACACATTCACAGCAATTGTAAAGTTGCAGCAGATAAAATAAAATTGTGTACACCACTCTCTTAGCTTTGCCCAATGGTCCATGAGCTCAATGTAGAAGTTAATGCGTTTACTAGACTTTAGCCTGGGATGATGGTCAAATTGGAGTTGCAAAGAGGAACACACTGCGGAAAACTTGTATTTTTCTGTTGTTTGTAGAAGACACATTTCTCAAAAACAGTGACGTGGCAGAGACAGTGACACATCATGAAAAATTATCTTAATCTTCACAGTCAAAATATTGTATTTTGCTCACTTTACCTAACCTACCTGACTTTTTGACAACATAAGACGGTCCAGTGCAGTTCTCAAATACAGTATTTACAGTTCTCCACATTTTATCCTCCTTTTGGTGCAAAGTTGTTCTGGTTTAACCCTGGTTTAGTCCTGGGTTGGTTTTGGTACGTCACCATTTATTTCTACAGTTGTCCTTGATTGGCTCCAGAATGTTGACTCATTTTTTAAATTACACTGATATTTTCTGGGATGATTATTATGCTGTCTGAACATTTTGAAAATCCCTGCTCTGTACTGGAATAGAATATGTGTACATTTTTTCCAGCATCTTTTTTGCGCATTGATGCGTCCGAGCATGCTCTGTGGCCAAGATACAGACAGTTTGAGCTGGCCTCTGGTTGATTCCTATTACGCCCCTAGGAGGCGAAAATCGGAAAGAGAAAAATGCCTTTGAAAGAGGGTTCACTTGTAGGGCACAGATGGCAGCTTCTGTCATAAGACTAGTCAAAAAATGTCTGAATGGAGCAATGACTGAAGCAACGCCCACATTTGCATCAGCAGAGGAAAAGTTTAGAAGAGGGGAGGAAATGGGGTGATAAAGCTTGTTTGAAGGGGTTTAGTGTATAGGGTCATTTAGGGGCACTGGCTCAGTGCTGCTCAAAAATATCTACTGAAAACACATGAGGAGTAATTATATTTTCAATTAATTGCACATATATAGATGTATTTTTAAAAGTTAATTATTTTTGTTACTATATACAAGTAATTCCAGTGAAAGAAAAGTTAATGATTGGTTTAATATCTTTCTGCCACATATAGGACATTGAAATCACTGGAACCTTCATCTGGTTCAATTTAACTTTTTATCTGAGGTTACAAATTTAATTAAAAAAACAAGAAAATTAAAAGAATAAGAAGCTAAAGGTACAGTAATAATATGGGTAAAACTCTGATATTTCTACCAGTGCCAAGAGTTTTGCTTCAATGTCCTGGTTTATGTCGTGTTATCTATGGTTTAAAGTGGTGGTTTGGTCCTAGTTTAGCTTATTCCTTCTGGAGTTCTTATTTGCAAAGATTTTAGTCTCTGGTTTAAGTCCTGATTTGCTTTCATTTTGACCATTATCTTAGGGCTTTGCAAACAAATTTTAATCAAGACACCAATTTGTAATTGTCACTGATCAGCTTGGGACTTTTTAATTGAAACATCCGCAGCCAGAGAGCACGGAGCACCACTTTGAATGAAGAAGAAACGATTGTACTATTTGTGATGAATGGTAATTATTAGTGAAAGCTATTTTTTTGTTTTTAATATGCCAAAATCAAATCAAACTTTGATCATTTGAGGAAAAAATATATTATTGTTATATCACCCAGTTCTATTTATATCTGTAGAAATATTATCTAAAATGTAAGTACTGTCACAAAATATATCTCTTTTTATAAGTTTTCTCATTTCATTCACTAAATATTAAATGTTGTGGGCTTCACTGTCCACCAACCATAGTTAACCTTAGAAAAAGAGACTTTAGACCAATCTCAAATAATAAGTACTTTTCCATTTGTTGTCCAGTAGTGGAATCAATACCACTGACGTACTCCTTTAGCTGGAAAAGTGTCTCTCTGCTTCTTTCTTTTTTCTCAGCATCTTAATTCATCTTAAAGCAGCTGAGGCTTTAGCTGCAGACATCATCTATTATAGATGTTTGCCCTGCTGTAATAGGTCGTGAGAGGACTGTAGTGTCAGTAAAGGTCAGTGGAGTTAATTCGGCAATAAGCAGCTCAGCAGGAGGAGTTTTTAATGTCAAGGTGTAAATGCAGGTTCTTCAGAGGGTTTGGGGGATGATTTCTTCGACACAAGACATATCCATTCACTTCACACTTCATATTACTGTTAGGTTTCAAAGAGATAGTTTACTCTGTGTCAGTTTTAACAACTATGATGACATCACTAAAGTATTACCCAAAAAAGCAGTACCCAGATGCAAATCAATAGTTTTTGAATGGATTTGGATTCAAATCTAGAATAATTCAGAGCTAGAATAATATGGTTAATTGGATAAAAACAAACTGCAGATAACTGTTAGTCTGAATTGTAACGCCAGATTTACACTAACTGTGGTGCGGTTTGGGAATCAAAACTTAGGAAATCATTTAACTGACACTGATCTTGGTGAGTGCAGGTGAGGCTTGGGTCCATTGAAAGATTCCACAAGAATTTAACTTTTCTTGGATACTGCAGCAGTCTGGTGTGGTTTTAGGTTATTAAATTTGTATTGTTTTAGTCAAATACACACAGTAGTTGTTTTGGTGTAACAGGCATTCTGCAAGTAACCTGTACAAAGTAATGTAAACCCAGCATAACACAGTCGGATTAAAATGGTAAAACCTTTCTTAATGCCACCCTATACCAACACAACATTACAGAGTCCAGATTACCCTGTTTGTTTTTAATTGCAAAATAATTAAGATGGCTGGCAAAGAGATTTCCTTCCATTCACTTCTTTAATTACTGCTGTTACAGAGGACCACCAAGCTGAAAACATCAACATAACAACTGAAGAGGAAGAAATTGAGGACGATGAAGACATACCAGACTTCAGCTCTCTCAAACTGACCGAAAACACACACCTTTTTATGGACCAGTTAAATGGTACAGCCTGTTCAGTTGGCCTCAGTACAATTATGTATGTGCAGATGTGTTTGTGAATATATTAAACCTACAATTTCGTTATACAGACGATGAGATGCCGCCAATAAAACACGGTAATGCTATCACGGACCGACGGAGCACTTTCCAGCCTCATTTAGCCCCTGTGGTGACACCGAGACAGGTACAGCACATTTCACCGTTCAATATGCATTCTAAGGCAAATGGATCTATATACAAATGCCTTTGACCTTAATGTTGTGCTGCAGAGAGTCTTATTTATAATTTCTGAGTCTGATAATTGAAATTCAAAGCTGTACTCGGGTGTTATGTCACTCTTTCTACATATCAAAAATGTCCAGGGTTCTGTTCCTGAGTGGTTTTAGTCCCTAGTCCTTTAATCATTTAGTTTTAATCATTAATTGGTCAGTGTTTTTTTACTCTACCAAATTTGTTTCCCCCTTACATCATAAACATGTACATCAGGCTGGCAACAGGTTGGACTACAAACTTATCACTCACAGTAACGTCCCTGAGTGATGCATTGGGATGTCCACAAGGATTTCCTTTCTAATGCACATTTGAATCTAGCATTAAAATCTAAATCTGAATTTCCAAAAGTTGCCTTGACCTTGCGGCAAAGTACCATATTATCATAATCATTAGAAATTCTGGTTGGAGTCCAGGTGACTGCTTAAATCTAGCCGTGTTTAAAAGATTCTGTGCCAAGGGTTTCTGAGTGCTTCAATATTTCATCTTTTTGCAGTTTGTACTTTGAAAACCCTTTTATGTTCAAACTATCTACCACTTTTTTTACACTTCTGTTTGAAGAAAAGACATTCAATTCACCAACTACATCAAAACTAAAGTGATGCTGGCTATGCGAAAATGCCATGACATGAACAAGCTATCTTTATGGTGCTGCTGCTGAGTAACCCCCAAAATAGCATTACTCAGCTGTATATGGGCAAAAATCAATTTTGAGATGGTTCTGTATCAAGCAGAAATTCATGTTAAAATGTCCACAAGAGCACTTTCTAGCCTCGATCATTATTACTTTTATTATTTTACGTTCTAATGCAACTATGTGCTTTGATGTGCACTAAAAAAATGCTTACAGATTTTTAATGCTCCTTCAAAGCGTGTTTGAAATGAGCAGACGTCTTTGTAATGACCAGTTTTATCACTCCTAATGAATGTTAGACTAGAGCTAATAAAGTGAATAAAACTGTTGGTAATTACACGAACAAATTACAGGGGTTTTTACTATTAAGACATTCTGACATTTGGGTGTTTTTATTTATAATTAGTTCAAAAAGAATCAATAAACAGACTGCATGAGTTACAGATAATGCCTGGCTTAAATGGGACTTTTTAATTGCCTAAACAAAAAAGTGTATTACTCTCAGGAGCTTAGCAAACATGGAAGCTAATGTAGCCTCCAATCATCTTGTAAAACGTTGTGTTCGTCTCTTTCATGTGTTCAGCAAATGCCCCTTGTACCAAATAATAAAAAAAATGCAGAAAATGAGACACTTTTCAGCTGGATTCGTTTGGTCTCTAGAGAACTGTGTGTCGGCAAACATTTGGAAAGCTCTCTACAGCAGGTGCAAGCTTTTAAGTCGCCTCTGAATTAGTGAAGAGCCAAATGCTGGGATGAGATTTGTCCTAAAACAGGCCAGAGAGCGTTTTACATGTTTTGTGTGAATTAGCACTTGTATTTTTTTCACTAGATCTCACTTGTTTTCATGCAGATGTTTTTAATTAGGTATCACTACAAATAATCATCCAACCCTATACCCTGTTTCTTCTTCAGTAATTGTAAATGTTAACGTTTACTTTTGTCATTATTCGCACCAAAAAAAACATTATTTGACCAAAAAAATTGCATAGATGCGCACCATGGGCCAACCTGATCTACATGATTTTGGGATTTTGAGAAACCTCTACAAACACAGGGACGGATAGTCGACCGGATCCATACCCCAGATGTGAATTTTTATCTCATAACCTAAAATCGCATGTAAAAAGACCTCACTTAATTCCTTACATAGAGAATATGATGGGCCTTTTCTCACATAGGCCTTTGGTACAGGAGGCATTAACATTGTGCTGCGACAGGTTAACTCTATGCGTCAGCACTTTGCTTTGCAGACTGGTTTAATGCATGTAAAAACAGGTGAGAGCAAAGTGGAGCCCTGTCGTGACGCTCCTGTTATTTCTGCTGTGCATCGCAGGTTAAAATGGTCCTTGAGAGGCTCTATGAGAACAAGAAGATTGCCAGTGCCACTCACAATATTTATGCATACAGGTCAGTAAAAGTCATATATACGGTAGAAATGCATTGTCTGATTTTATATGAGGTTTTTTATAATGTGTAAATGTCGAGCCAGTATTTTGATTTGAGCTTCAATAGAGTGCTTAGAAAATGTCTGCTTTTTTAAATGCTATTATTTAACTAAATCCGACTTAAGTTCATTCATTAATGTTGTACAGTCATGTATCAAATGTAAAGTCATGTAAATTAAAGTGCTGTGATTCTCAATTATTCAGTTTTGAGCAGGAAGTGAATGGACCTGAACCAGCGACACTGACTTGGCACTGGTTCATCACTGTTGACATTTGAACTTTTTTCATGTATTTTGTGTGAGTGTATGAAAAGAGTAAGACAATGGAACATAATATTGGTTGAGTGAATAACATAAAGAACATTATAATTTCATAATATATCAGCTCATAAGACACAGTAATTGATGCAGTCATTTTCATTATCATTTTGGCTCAGAAGGGAAAGACAAAATCCTCACTTGCTCCCTCCACCCGACCAACTGTTCTGTATTTTTCACTTTTCTAAAATTTAGAATGCCCATTTTCATGTTTATGAGTGGGTGCAGACTTATTAACTCTGATGCTGGATATAGCTAACTTGTTTTCAATAATGTTAAAAATAAATGGATTCAAATATGAGACAAGTATTGGTCTCTGCTGCTCTCTCCATACCTCTGTAAAAAAAACTCATTATGTAACAGAAGCCTTGGCCTCACTAAAAAGTATTACCATAATGTTTGTGTATTTTTTACTGAAAGAGAGACTTTAATGACTTCACTCTAAAGACATAAAGACTGGTGCACTAGTGGAAGCAGAAATCAACCAACCAACTATTTTATAATGTTATTATTTTTTATAAAGATACATAATAATAACATTATAAAATAGTTGCATTTCCTTTTTGATATAGTGAAGCAGCAAGACCACACAGTTTGTGTATTTTTAACCTTTTCTTCTCTGAAGGTGACGCAGCACGTATGTGGCCATTTGTGGCAGTTATTTGAAAATTATTAATTTATTCCTGGCTAGGACATTAGGACCACTGATTTGTACCCCCAGTGACAAGATTAGGGGAAGGTGTAAAATAAAGCATTGTATTGTTGGCTAATATGCTGCCAAAATGTATTCCCCTTTGTATGTTAATGTTCAGTGGTATTTTTTTAATTGAACACATTTGGTTATGTGATGTAAATATCAAGCAAGTGCCACAAAAAGGATTATTAAAGCAGACCTATTTTGCAAAATCGACTTTTCAGAGCTTTTAACCACTTTATAGTTGTTTCCCTCACCATTTACTCACCAAAACTTGTATGTGGAATGATTTGTGGATGTTTGAGCCATCTTTAATCACTTATTTTCAAGATGTCAGTTTGCTGGTCAACCAGTTTTCAAAACCACCAGCATATGACCACTGCTCTGTTCTAACTGTTCAACGCTTTATTTTCTTAATCTGTGATACGTGCAGAATTTGGCAATATTACATTGTCATTTTGGTATGAATGAAAACATTGAAAACATTTGAAAATATTCAAATGGTTATTACATGGCTACAGGCTCTAAATAAACATGTTAAGTGTGGAATAACTTATGACGCCCAAAACTGACACTTCCCCTGGAAAGAGGAAAGATGTAGATAACATAAAAAAAAAAAAAAGTTATAACACACTTGTAGCAGTGCATTAAAAAGGAATAACTTTAATGTACTACTTACTTGGCTGTTGCGAGCCATTTGGGTACTCTAAGCACCTGCCCAAAACTAAGTTTTATGAGAATTCACAAGCCTGATTTTTGGTGCCCCTGCAAGCACTTGATGCCCTGCGCACTGTGTGTAATGTGCATGTGCGATGGCTCTGAGTACTTGTATACAAATACACTCAAGACAGACCTTCACATTGTACCTTAATGTATTTTAATAATGGCTGTTTGAAAGCTGCAGCTCTGATAGAGATGAACATTAAGTAAAGATTCAACCCATTCTTTCTTGTGTAAAGGCCAGATCTCTGCAATGAAAGGTCACTAAAGCAGTGGAGGGGCCTAAAGCTCCATGCAGCCCTGTGTCTGTGGATGTCTGGTGTCTATTTGTCGTTGTTGCGTTTGGGTCCCGGTCTAATGAGGTTGAGCTGCTGATGCACAGCTAGGGCAGTCATTACTCACAGTGAGATGTTGACATTTAAACCACTTTAAAAATCTTCAAGAGGCTGCTGCCATAGACACCCCAAATGTCCCACACCTCCAAAGCAAAGTCTTACATTATGTAAATATATGAAAACTAAAAGTCTTTGAGTTTTCAGGTTGTAGAATAGAATAATATCACAGTTGGAAACATGAAGCAGCATCTTACATTTATATCCAAATTATACCATCATATTTATACAGACATACCAAATATAAGCTCCCCTGCCTCTACATCTACAAACCTATAGTGCATGATGCCGTCTAAATGAAAATACAGTATTTTACTTTATCACTTTAAAACTCAGGGGTGCAGTCAGGTCATATGGGATGCAGGTCTGACTACACAGTAGCTTAAATAGTTATTTAAACACACTTGTCTTATTGGTCCTCACAAGTTCCATTTTAGAATAAACAATTTTCAAAACACTAAATAGACCAAACCTGTCTATCCCATTTTGACCAAGACTAAACCAAGTCTAAACCAAGAGGAAACATGGTTCTGTGGATTTTAAAGAAAGTCAGCAGCTTGTTTTGTCTTTAGATAATTTAAATGATTATTTTTTATGTATCTCTTAACAGAATATACTGTGAGGACAAGAACAGCTTCCTGCAGGACTGTGAAGATGATGGAGAGACAGCAGCAGGAGGCAGATTGCTCCATTTATTACAGGTTTTCCATTCTATATTATACACACACACATACATACATACATGTCCATAGTTTGGCATTAAACTTCTATAGCTTGCATGCATTTAATCACCACAGTTTAGGGACCCATCTCTGTGATTTTTTGCTAGACTTGGTCAGAACTTCCTGACCTATTGTGCATGTTTTGGATTGATGGGGGAAATCAGAGTGCATGGACATACAGAGAACATGCAAACTCCACACAGAAAGGCCAGTCATTGAACCCGGAACCTTCTTGCTAGCACTTACACTTTATTATGCTTACTCATAATAAAAACACACTGTATTTAGACAATACAATATAATTAAATGATGATACTCATGGTACCATGTAGAGTAGTCATCGTTAGTGGTCTGTGATACCTGCTCAAATGAGTATGTAGAATTTTAGTATTGATTAATCTGATTTGTAATACTTTTGAGAACCCTAGTTTATAGTTTGCATAGTTGGGATAACACGACCTATCAGAGGACCTACTGGCATCAGTCACGACCCATGCATAAGACCTCAACATATTTCTATAAATCACCCATTTTTCTCCCAAAAGATGTGAGGTTATGTGACAGATTACAGCGTTATCGGCTCTGAGCTCCACATCGTAACAACAAAGCAGAAAAGCTGCAGTGGCAGTTGACATGGAAACATTTCTCTGTGATGAGAATGAAAAATGGGCCAAAAGACAGTCCAGGCTTTCTTTAATTGGAAAAGGAATGTACAATATATGCATACGAAAGCATATTTATGGAGCAGGACTTTTAATACTTGTTAACTGACATTTGAAATTAACTGTGTATTAACAGTGAATGTCAGATGTGTAAATATTCTGCATTCCCATTGCGCTCTTTGGAAATATACAGTACTGTACAGTAGAAAGTGCATGTGTATTATGTGTTATAAATTAAGTTGGAACTTTGTTGAAGTGGAGAAATTTGTTATGGAAACATTTGTGATTTTGAAGAACAATCTTTTCTATATGTGGCTGATTTGCAAAACAATTACTGAATAAGGGTTGGTAACACTTTGTTTAGTGACCACAATTAAGAAATAACTAGTAGTTAAAGGCATAAGTTTCTAATTCCGTCTGTTAGTAAGCACTTATAAGTATTATGTTGTTATTGATCGTTGACTGCTTTTGTTACTTGAATAAATCCATTCATTCATTGATAGTTAGTGATTCAAAATTGGACCTTAAACTGAAGTGTTGCTTAATGGTGTCATTTCAAAACAAAATTAATTTACATCACAAAACACACCAGTCATGTTTGAATTATTGTTTCACAATTTGACTAAGCCGTACAGCATACAGGAGATGAGCACCATATAGGCTCTCAGTGAGGTTGGGGGTTCAAAACTGTGGCAGGGCTCCCACTGTAAACACAAGTGTCTGGAGCTGCCTGGAGCTGTGAGTGTGATTTTTCTGTCCACTTGTCTCAAACCATCAGATCTGCTGCCCTCATGGAGCTCAGTCTGGTTAGGGTACGCTGAAACAGACCCCCCACAGCCCAGTGATGGTGTGCGATCAATAATACATGCTGACAGTGAGGTCTATGTTCCATTCACATGGTGTTGTAGTGGTTCATGTCAGATATCCAGCTTTATCACTGCTCTGGAGTTTGAATGGTGATCAACAAGAGTAACATGTTTAGAAAACAAACATTAAGGAAACATGGTTATTATACTGCATTTACTGTACAGCAATGTCATATTTTGAGGTGTCACTTAGATTGAGTTTACTCTGTGAATAGAAAATTGATATCCATCCTCTCAAGCTAAAGTGGTTTTAGCACTAGCCAGTAATGTTGCATGACAAATGACAATGAGCAATATAAACAAAATGTCCAGAAGTGTTGCAAATATACATAGAAAAGTAAATATCTCATAGTACTTTTTACCATATATGTGCTTTCCAACCACCACCCATCGCAGACACTACATTCATGCAGCATTCATACTAGTCAAGGTAGGTGAAGTGTCTTACCTAAGGACACAACAGCACAACAAGGTCCAAATCAAACATCTAATCCATTATTGAAATGGATGGAGGGAAACAGACCAGTTGTGCTGTATATATGAAACAGCTTTACTACTGAGCCAAATAACAGCACAGTCCCTCTTCTTTACACATACTTTAACTTAAGCCCTCCAAAATGGTTGTCAAACATGCACAGCACATACTGTTCTTATGTACCTCATCTGGCTTTGGCACACAAAACTGGAAAATTAGGACATTTTTTTCTTCAACTGAATAAATTTGTCCTTTTCATCATCACTGATGATGTTCGTTTGTGCAACAGAATTTATTCTGTCAAATGGGACAAAATCTGAAATGCATTTACTAATGGAGGTAGCAGGAAGCCTCCTAATGAGCTTAAGATAGATGGAGCCTTTTTAAGGCAGTTATTTAATTTCTTTGAGCTTGTTATGAATTATTACCCACCATTTATCACCATCACTTGTCCATGAACCTAGAGTTCCCCAATGAAAATGTTAATGATTTGACCTGCAGAGAGTTTATTGGCAAGAGATAGTGAAAAGATCTACTTTGGAGTGACTTTTTTGCACATTTTCTGGGAGATAATTCCACTTTGTTCATATTTGCGTAAATCATTGTGTCACACATTTCTCCAGCTGTCACTTTGGTTTGATTTGTGAATATTGTCAGATGGCAGCGTGAGTCAGTCGCACCCACATCACAGAACAGTGTGGCTTTGTCCACCATGTTTTTTGTTTTGAATTGGGACCAGATGAAGTCTATGCAAAAAGGTGTCCTCCTCCACTGTCTCTCACGCTTAACATTTGTTAATGAGGGCAAGGTTCAAACTCATTTAAAGTATGAACACGCTCTTCTGTGCTTGCATGGGAGTGTGTATGTGATTCATTTATCTGTTCATTACTTAACATCATGTTCCGTCTGTCACATTATGTGAATCTATTTCTGCAACTGTAGAGCTGTGGAATAGTGAGGTACATACCCTGGCCAATAGGATCACACTAAGAGGCTATTTAGAACCACTACTTCACTTCATCTAATTCTTAGCTCTCAAAACTCTTATGGCACATTGTTTATATTCACATGCATGAATTTTCAGACACATAAACAACTTTAGAACAACTTGCCAAGATGCCAACGAGACTACTCTGCTTATCATTATTATTATATGATAATGCCATTGCCTTTCTGATTCTTAGCATTTAGTCCAAATTCACAATATGACTGCATTGATCCGCACCAGTTATCTCTCCATTCAATAGCAGTATCATAAACCAGTCTTCTGTCTAAATCTTGATGATCTCTTGCTTTTTGTTCTTGTTTCACGCTCAGCTCTTAAATCCTTTCCTCTCGTGCCTCTCTGCAGCGCTTTTACACCGACACGTATAATCGGGTCAGTGTTGCGGCTCACTGGCCTGCCGCGACTCTCTGATACTATCAGTCTCATTGCTCTGCTAACACGGTGATTAATCTTCTAGCAGCAATCTACAAGAAGAGCTCCCATTCTTAATCTATTCTTCCCCTAATCTCATTCTTGTCCACAGCCCTCTGCTCATTTAGACTTGCTTTTTTT